>OY101450.1:1350812-1660812 GCA_956483635.1 Panzeria rudis | reverse complement strand
CTGCTTTCCGACTATAGACGGAACGTTTTATCGAGATACGGAATTGGGCTACTAGAAAAAGTGCCTTGCTAGGCTCATGGAATGATTTGCAATTGCTTCTCCAGCGTTAGTCCATACCAACTCCAACAACAAGTGGGAAACGGCAACTCAGCTGTGACAAGAACCAATCTTACGTATTTAAAATAAAAAATATTTATTTATTTGTTGTGGGTTAAGCTAATCTATATGATTTGTAGCTATCATGTCTGAAAGGTGAAACTAAATTAAAAATTTGTTTTTGTCATGACCTTTGATGACCACTTAATGTTTTTGATGTGTTATAGCTCCCCAACTACAAAAACGGTAGAAATTTACAGTGTACAGTGTAAATATGCCCAATTTTGTTTAAAAATCAGGTAACTTCACTTTATTATGAAGAGCATCGTCATTTATCGATCACAATTCATGTGAGGTGTACGTAGCTTGAAGGTCCAATAATAAAGTATGTTTCTTTTTTTATCCCATGGAGTTCCCACTCTTCACTTTGGATATGTTATGCATAACACTATGTCCTATCAGCAGAAATTTTATTTAAAAAAAATTAAAGATGAAGTTTTTGCGATGTTTGCAAATGTATATTAGATTTGCATTTTTGCAATACTTCTGTAAGGAAACTGTATGTATATTCTTAGTATTAGCTTTTCATACATATTTTATGCGAAGTATTTTATTAAATTTTTCTAAAAAAATCGAACTTTGACCCACGTTAATTCGTTAAAGAATCTTAAAGAAGGCTTAAATTCAAATTATTGAACTAAATTTTTAACAAAATTGGACTAGTCTTTATCAAGTTATAATAAAATCTGTGAGCAGGCAGCATCTTTAAAGCTATTTTTTTTTAAATTCTGGTAATTTCGCTTTATTGTGAATAAAATAAATATTTATCCATTGATTTTCATGAAAGAAAACTCATTTTATTTGGAGTAAACGTGGCCTTATGATCCGTTAATAAAATGGTAAGTTTTTGTCATTTTAGTTTTTTATAAATTTCAAAAAAAAAATGTCGCTTAAAAAATATTTTTCAATATTGCGGTCTGAAAGTGTTTGATATTTAAAAAAAAATATTTAAACGGCTTAAAGGAAATTTCATTTAAAGGTTTTTAACGGTTTTTGTATTAAAATTGGATAGTCTCTTCCGAAGTTATGATAAAATCGGTGCAGCGCTCTATGCTGCAATGGGAGTTAAAGGAACCCATATCGTCATCAAACGTCATGCCAAAAGCTTCATTTTGTTGCATAGTGTAATTTAATGATATAAAAACTAATTAAACGAACTTGATTCAGGATTGAAAACTCGTTGGATTTAAAACTATGCACTTGAAAATTTACCATACAAATTAATATTAATACATACATATTTTTTTTTTGAAATAATTTTCGATTTACAGTAAAATTCGTGCAATTCGTGTTTAACAACTTCTGCAGGACCGTAAATAATTTGCAGGAAATTCCAGCTCTCTTTGCTGGATAGACGAAAACTGTAGATGCTAAAACCTAACTTTTTCGAACAATATAGATAAATTATTGTAATCACATGAATACAAAATCAAAATCACCACATATTTTTCATAAATATAAATTCCAAATTTAATCAACGTACACCAAACAAACAACAATAACAAAATTTATGCATTTGTACTTCAAAAACCCCTTAAAATTATATTTAATTCGAAACAATTCATAATATCAGACGTTGTTCTACCTTGATGACACTCACCCCAGTCATGAGACATGTTGCATTTTAAGGGTAAAAGAGTTGCATAAACGAACAGCAAAAAAAAAATTATTGAAATTAATTATAAAAACTACAAACGGCACAACTGTTCATTTAGAATGTTTAAATGTCGTTTGTAGCACAAACAATAACAACACAATTTATCATAAAGAATGCCAAACTACAAGGGCGTAAACTCAAAACTTGATTCCTAAATTCTAATACGATAAATTGTTCTTTTTGTAAAACACAAATATTCTCGTAACTTCGAAGGTGTTGACTTTAACACTAAAATGCGCTTAGACACGCATGTAAATTTTATTTTTTATTTAGACTTTTCGGACTATAAAGAAGACATCTTTGTCATTATGCAAATGAGTCCTTTAAATTACATGAAATGTTAACAACAGTTGAAATAAAAATACCAAACTTGGAAAATATCCTCTCCAAACACACAATTCTATAAATACTCCCATAAAAAAAAAAAAAAAAGAAATGTCGCTTTATTCATACACTGTCAATGTCACGCTGATATTTTATCACTTTGCTACGTGATGTGTCTTTGTGCACTGCAGTATGTTAACAATTGTTAATGTGTTATGAAAGGACACCAACCATACAAACAACCAAGCAACATATCTATCGGCCAGAGAAGGTAACAGAGATCCAGTCAATAACCATTAACATTAAGTTAAGTCACTTTTGATATGGAAAATAATTCATTATTGTTAAAACTACAAAACACAAACGCGTACATTTCTTAAGAGTCCTTATTAGGTGATTAGAGACCTAATTTTAGATAAACAAACACACACACACACACACAAATACAAACAAACAAGCATAAGAAAATCACCTACACTTACGCATTGATGAATGGTCAGCTATTATCCTTTTTTATTTCCCACTATGTGTGCGTGTGTGTGCGTGCGTGTATGGGTGGGTGTGTTAGTATTGGTGATTGAGCGAGTGTGAATTTTTAAACATTGTGACGGACATTATATGTAATATTGTTAATGCCAAGATCTTATCATTTAATTCGTTAAAATTAACACAGCATTGTTAACAGAAAATGAGGCAATTAATTAGGAAAAGTGTACATGACGCCACTCTTAAAACAATGAAAAGCTCCTTAAGCAACAAAACCAAAAAAAAAACCATTAGTTAAATTAAACAACTATGGATGGATGGAAGGATGGATGGCTTGCTAGTTGGTTGGTTGGTTGGTTGGTTGGTTTCTCGGTTAAAGAATTTTAATCTGTATGGTGGAGGAAAGAGAATAAAGTCATTTACATTTTACACTTGATGATGAATGATGAATGTTGCCCATACAAACCTGAACATTTTAATGTTTTTCTTTTCTTTATTTTTCCCATTGTGTTTGTTTTTGTTCGTTTTTGCAAACATTTGCCTTATCACAATTTGCAAATCTTTCAAACACTTAAAACACACATTCTTCATAAAAGACCAGCAGCATTTTTTTCTCATGTGCAAAATACAAGAAACATTTGTACAACATTTGTATTCTTCGAAGTGGCCAAGATGACGAACTAACTTTTCTTTTCATTTCACACCATATTAGTTTCTGCTGTTCATTTCATTTTTTTTTTATTAATAAATCAGACAATAATTTATGTTCTTTCATTGTTTCATTACTGCAAACGTTTAGGAATCAAATGAAATTTAAAGAAAGAGAAAAAAAGTTAACTTATCTAAACAAGTAGATCTTTCTTAATAGTCAGTTATTAATATGATCAGTGGCAACCATCTACATAAAGTTATAAATATTTATCATTTCATAATGATGACTTGTAGTTGTTGTTGCTGCAAAACAACAACATGTGTACGAATACTTACTTAAGGTTCCCTTTGCCAACTTCGCATCAACTCTTGCAATTAAAGTCTTTCAAAATTATTAATATTTAATAATTTTAGATCTGCTTATTCAGATATAAGGAATCATTTAGAGGTTGATATATAGGTGTTTCCTCAGAAAATTACCCCTTACAGCTCAAAAATAAAATTATTAATTTTAGTTTATTTTTCCGCTAATATAACACAAAATAAATGTATCTGACTCTCATTTTTCGAAGGATTAACTTTAATTTTCTTTATACTAACAAAAATATGATACTTTGAATTTAATACACCGTACGCGTTTTTTCCCGTGAATTGCAAGGTCACTTTTTAAGCCCTTTGGCAGCATTGTTCTAACGGTGGCTTACGAACAAAAAAAGTCAGCTGGAAGTTGAAAGTTTTCTTCATGCTTAGCAACAATTTTGAAGGCGACAAGCTAAAATTTAGTTTTTTATGAATAGTTCAAAAACAGCCTCACCGACTGTAACGACCGTTACCCCAAAAGCACAAAAGCTTTTTTTCCGTAATTCATTCAAACGATTTATTTTTATAGTAGCGGAAAAGTAGATGAAATTTTTGTAAGACTAAATAAGCATCAAAAGAATATTTAGATTTTTTGAAAATTTTTTAAAGATGTAACGACCGTTACCTTTCCTTTGATGTAGCTGGAGACAAGCTCGATTTTCATTGTACTGATGAAAAAGAAAACTCCTCAGATTCTTGATGCCGACAGAGAAAAAGCAAGAACATTTTATTTGAAAGATGACATAAGCTACCAAATGCCAGGACGGAAAGACACAAAAGGCGTGCAAATGCAGTTAAAATACATGACAATGTCGGTTGGATAATGCTACCAGTTTTTTTAAAAAAGAAAATCTGGAAATAAAAATGGGAAGTCTATTTTTTACCAAAGCCGGCCAGAGCATGTTCGTCTCATTTCAAAGACCGCACCAAATCTATGCGTCTGCATTTATCATGCTAATTTTGGATTTATATTGAAATGTTTTTCCGAAATAATTCCAAGCGTACCGAGCGTTGCAAACTACTTTCTGAATGAAATTTGCTGTGGCTTGTACGACAAGTAACTGCTAAAAATGCAACTCAATTTGCGACATATTGCCACTAAAGTTCGAATTAGATATAAATGCGCTTTGGAAGTAGTGGACACAATATGAAAAACGTACGGAAGTAAAAGATGAGGAGGGCACCCTTCAATTACTTCTTGAAACACTGGAAAACAAGCTCAAGAAATTCAAAAAACATTTTTATGTCCATCACACCCAAAGTAATTATTTTCGCGATATAAAAGAAAACATTAAACGCCATGAAGCAGTTCTTCAAGTGGACTTTGCTGAAAATTTCACGTTTGTTTCCCCAGCGCTCACTGGAATCAAGCACAAGGAACTATTTTTTACAGCATGTGGATGGCTAAAAACTGATCTCACATCACATTCTTTTGCTATAATCAGCAACGAATTGACACACAACAAAGAAAGCGTTTGATATTTTCTAAAAGTCATCATTGCTTACCTTAAGATCAAAATAGAAATAACATTTATGTATTTTATGATGGATATGCCGCGCAGTTTAAAAACAGATTCAACCTTTTTAATATAGGCTTTAATATAGGCAAAATAAGACTTTGATGTTGACTTAACTTGGACTTTTTTTTGCATCTGATCATGGTAAGGGTGCTGTAGATGGTATACGGGCCACCGTCAAAAGATCCTTGTGGTCTGCAATTATGTATTTCCCGGCAAGCAATAATAAACACTCCAAAAGAAGCCTTTAACTTCTACTACAAAAAAATATTGGAAGGTATTACAGTGCTTTACTGCGAAAAGGACGACATCAACAGCAGCATTATTTCCAAAAAGCTAACGTAAATTCGGTGCAATCGGGTTTAATAGGCGTATCAACTTTAAAAATGAACAGCCTAAAACTCTTACATTATAATGACGTTTATTATTTATCTGAAAGCAAATAAAACTATGCAAAAAACTTAACACACTAATCTTTAGCAATAGAATATTGTGTTCGTTTATGTTTTTTTTTGTTACCCATAATAAATGAATTCAAACACAAAAAACGTTTAATTTCTTAGACCGTTACTTTAAAAAAAAAATTTTTTTTGGTAACTAATTTTCTCCTTGAGATATTTTCTCAACAATAAGAATATTATTTAGAAAATTGGTCACAAACAAAAACTAATTTTCTTTGGTCTGAAAATAAACCCATTCCTTAAACAAAACATCCTGTGCAAAAGTTTACAATATATGATGTTCGTATCCGAAATTTGAAAACAGCACATTTATAAAGTAACGACCGTTACTTTTTTAATGGTCAAAAAAAGTATTGAAATTAAATTTTTTTGAACTTTAGTAGATCCAAAATTAAGCAGTCCTTGTGGCATATTTGCCTAGGCTGGAGTTTTATTTAAAAAATCTCCGAAAATCGGTAACGACCGTTACTTTGGAAACACCCATATATTAATTAATCTATAACTCCCCAGCAAACAAAGGTTTGAAATAAGGTTTGATAAGCATTTGATAACACTTGACGTCAAATCATTATCAAACCTGTGCTTACACGGTCAAGAGTTGCTTTGGAGTGTTAGTATTCTTTTAAGACACTGTCTTTGAGAAAAATGATACTTACTTATTTAATTTGCTAAAGTTGTAAATAGAGGATTGATATCCCGGAAGAGTCTCCTCTCGCTACTCAGCTTATAGAGACGGAACTTTAATGAAGAATGACTCAAGTATTCTAAAATAAGGCATGCGATCAAGAGGATTGGCTTAAGGTTTATTTTCATCGCAAGCTAATTATTTTTTTCTTTATGATTATCTTTGGGCTTAAAGAAGAAAATGTAATTAGGAAAATATGTATATTTTTGTCTATAAGACAGACAGGAGAATATGTTGGTCTTATCAATATTATTCCATAGTTCCAAGTAGAGATGTGTGTACAAGTTAAGCATAAAACTGTTAAAATACTACTCCGTTTTTTAAATGTGATTACTTAGAACTAATTTGTGATTATAACTCTTCGTAGCGTTATATTCAGCATTATTTAGGGTCTCCAGCATTTATTAGGGTCTCGGTTGAATGTGATCACACTTCTTATATATGCAAAGTTTTTGAGAAATTTGTATACGAGAATCGCATTACTACTAAATTGATTTTTATCACAACAAGTTCGAGTGTTGCCGTTGACTTATTGATTGTTATCTAATTCTTTTTGAATATTACGAACATTACGAACGTTACGAACATTAGCCTATGTAATCACTTTAGAAGACTCTGCATTTTTTTATTCAATATTCCATAATAATTCTCATTTAGTTTGGAAAAGTTTTGATAAGTATAGAAATATTCTTCTAGTTTATTTTCCAACAAATTCATTGCAGTGAGTTGAGCAAAAACTATTTCTTGACATTCGTTGAGATGAAGAAATCTTCTAATTAACATTGGGTGAAAATTTTTTCCAACTGTAAGTACAGGCTCAAAGCATCCAAGGATTTTTATGAAGGTTCAAGTTCTTTAATGCATTTTATTTATTCAAAAAAATCAAATTATAGTTTTATGGATTTAACAGAAAATGATTTTCGATTATTTACTACAATAATAATTCAGGATCAGATTGTTCATAGAACTTTAAATATAAATCCACACCGAAACTTTTCTAGACGAAAAGGCGATACCCAACCAGGAGCCCAATTACGGCATATCGAATACCGTTAGTGCCGTTCTTGAATCAAGCATGTTTACTTGAAAAAAACTCTAGTTTTTACCAATATGTCAGAAATTCATTATCCAACGATTGATACACTTTTAAAGTTAGTTGGCGATCTGTTTTAGTATAGAAATGTATATCAGACAGCTAAAATGATTTGCATTGATTTTAAATTTAATGGGAATGGCACTGCCCACTTTCTTATTCATAATTTTGCATTGCTACGGGAACTCGATATACATATGTGCAAAGTTTCATAAGAATTGGTCAAGTAGAAGTAGTTAAAAGAAATAATTTAAATTAAATGGGAGTGGCACTGTCCACTGTTTTAATCACAATTTTGTATTTTTACGGGAACTCAATGTGTGTGCAAAATTAAAAAAAAAAATCATTTTGTAGTTGTTGGAACTGGGCGTTACACTGCCCACTTTCCTAATCACAATATTTGTATTGGTTTTCGTAATTCAAATTTAAAATTTTGACCCAAACACATTTACAAACATTGCAAGTAAAAAAAAAAAAAAGTTGTAAAAATTACTTTGTTCTCAGTGTATTCTCAAAAGTTGGATTAAAATGATTTTCAAATGTGGCATTGAAAATGATTGTATTGTTTGACGCTAGTCCGAGAATAAAACTTGATATCAACTTGAGAAAGAGTCATGCAAATGAATACATACATTTAAATGCATGAGACAACGAACGATCTGTTGAAAATGTTAAAAGCGTGCAATATTGGTTGGAATCTCTAAGCATGTAGTGCAAACTTTTAAATGTCAAAATACCTGTTTACAACATTTCCACAGCAGCAAAAAAAAATTAAAAATAAAAAAAGTTATCAGACGCTGAATACGAATACGAACCAAAAATGTTGATGACGATAACGACATCGACAAGCGAAACTGATGATGAGAATGAATGACGCTTGCAGAAGTGACATTTTTAGTTAGTTGTTGGCCCTACAATAAATTGATTGCTAACTTGTTACTCATACACCACTATTGTGGATGATGCCATGCCAATGATGCTGATGACGATGACGATGACGATGGCGATGATGAGGACGTCGACAAGAACGACGACGGCCTTTCTTTAAGAAAAACAACTTGTTTGAAATGTTTCCGAGAACATTTCACAACTGACAGTTGTCATTAGTGATTTATAAGTAATATTTATACGTGTTACTGCCAACTAAAACAACAAATCCAACAAATACTAAAAATACACTGAAAAAAAGCGAAAAAAGATGAACAAAAACATTTTTAATCTATTTAAAAGTCCTTATTAAAAAAATAAATAAGCTTTGTTAATTGTCACACATCCATGACCACCTCTTCTCGTTTCTACGAAAACATATCTTTTGCCTATGATCTTCACTGTCAGTCAACTGGATTTATGGAATCAATTTTTTTCATTTGCAAGACTTATTGTTGCCAGTGTAGAAATTGATATCTGAGCTTGCATAATCGTTCTAAAAAAGCAAATATGATGAAAACTGAAAAAGGGGGCAAAAAAAAAAAATTAAAAATAAAAAAAGAAAAATAAACAATAAAAAAATACTGCCAAAGGTGTTTACAAGTTTATCGGTTTCGGTTGTTCAACAAAAACTTGTTAAAAAGTTGCAGGCGCAAAAAAATGAGCAGAGAGCGAAAAGCAGCAAAGAAAACAATTTAACAATATTGCAACATGTTGTACAATGCGTTAATTTTTATTTTTATTATTATTATTTTTTATATATTTTGGTTTTCAAAAAATGCCCACAAAAAATTGTATGCCACCAGCATAATTCTAAAAGAAAAACGTGATTGTGCTACTGATTGCCACAACTTTTTCTTCCTTCACAACATAACCTTTAATTTGTATTTTTGTAATAATTGTTGCTGTTGCTGTTGCTGTTGCTGATGTTATTGTTTTGATTTTGCTAAAAAATAAATATTTTTTTTAAAATACACATACATACACACATACAAATGTACATATTTCTGTCAGACTGACTGTCTGTCTGTCTGTCTGTCTGCCTGTCTTCTTATATGATCGTCAATAAATGGGAATGTGCTAAATTTTCTAAACGTTGCACGTTTGCTGGTGGAAGGACATGAAGAACATGAACAACAAAAACGCACTGGGATCGTTTTGCAGCAAAAATAAAACAACAACAACAACAATACATTTGATGAAAAAAAGAATCATTGCATTTGGTTAAGCACGTGTTGCGGATAATTAAATTAAATTTTATTTTAAAATCTGGCCAAAAAAGTAAAGAAAAAACGTTTATGTAAACAATTGAAAATTGGTAAGCTAAATACAAACACGTGACCAGCGACAACCAACCAACCCATTACACATCAGTCAGCCAACCAACCCACCAACCAACCGGCCGGGCATAATTTTACAACAAACAGGCTAAAACAAGTGTTCAAGTGGTGGCCACTTGCACTTTAACTAAATGTGTTTGCCGCTTTAAAGTATTTACTCTACTTCAAATTCAATTGCAAACGCTGATACAAACAAACACAGAGAGAAGGGGAAGGAAGGATACAACCTCTACAACCAGCCTTTGTACTGATTGTTCTGGATGGAAAAAAAGCTGAAAAATATCCAAGTACATAAATTCAAGCAAATCTGTTTACATTTTTAACAAATACCAGAGATAAAAGAATGTCAGACATAAAATACGAGCAGATACTTGAGCAAGTGTTTGTTATTTGAGAAAGTTTTGAAGCATTTCTCACGCAATACCTTCCACGATATCAAAATCCTTTTGAATTAATTTATTAAAAAAGGAAAGGTTTGCTATTAAACCAACCGAATTGCTTAAAAACAAATGTGTTTTAAAGTGGAGATGTTAAGATGAGTCGTACAGGCACTTAAAAAAGTATATATTACATATTTATTTAAAACTAAACTTATTTCTTTAGCAAAAATATCAAAAATTACCGTTTGGAAACTAAAATCAAACGATTTGTTCGTTATCTTTAGCTTAAAATTAAGTAGCTAATAGTCCAAGTTTACGTGAACAGCATTGCTCAGTTAAACTCAAGCTAGCGCTACCAAAATAAATAACACTGTACAACAAAATCAAAAATAACAAAGTTCTAACGACTGACTATGGCAGAGGGTATCAAAACAAAATTATATGTGTATCAGCGTTTTAAAAGTTTATATCTGGGACTCATTTTAGGTGGAGTTAAATTTTCACATTCGGCTTAGGAAATATAAGAAGAGTTCAGCACTTTTATGTAAAACACTATGAGGAATATTTTTTTTGAAACATTTTAGTCCTCTAACATTCCGGTGTATGGGTCTTTTTGTCCCTTTCTTAAAGAAGGATTAAAAAAACTGCCCTTAAACAGCAATGAAACGGGTTAAACTGACCTCAAAAATACCTCCCCTTAAAACGAATCCCAGATGTAAGCTTTCAAAACGCCGATACACGTTCGTTATAACGTTGCAATTTAAAATTTTTTAATATTTAATTTTTGCAATTCTCGGAAAAATCCGGTAACTTCACTTTCTTACGAAAAAAAACGTCATTTATCGATCTATTTTCGTGGAATACAGCATAATTGATTTGAAGTATTCGTAGCTTCATGTTCCAATAAGAATAATGGTAATTTTGTGTCATTTTTTTCAATGAATAAATCGGAAATCTTTAAGCATTTAGAAAAACAAATGCGAAATTATCTTAAAGATGACCAAAATTTAAAGTATTTAAATGGTAATAAAATCTGTAGAGCAGCCTCCGTTGTGTATAAAAAAAATTGTATCAGCAATGTTCAAAGGTAATTTTATTTAAAAATTTTTAGTGCTTTTTGCAACAAAATTGGGCAGCTCCTTTCAAAGTTATGATAAAATCGGTCGAGCAGCCGCTTCAAAACCTCCCAATTTTAGACAAAAGCTTAAAAATTTATTTATCCATAGAATTTTAAATTTCAACTGTTTTTGTAGTTAGGAGACCATAAGACATCAACAAATATAATGGAAGATAGTCCTTGGCAGTCCTTCTACCGGCAAGATGGTCGGGGTACTCCGCAAATTTTCATACAAGTCCCATTGGTTCACTGTGGGAAAATATCGAAAACTCGTAGAACTTCCTCAAATCGGAAGAATAGCAAACTCTTCTATTGATTAAAAATTTGCTAAAGCTGTGGAAGCAACAAGAAGTAAGCAACAATCATCTCTATTGAAGATGAGCCAAAAATACGATTTCAAATTTGTGTTAGATTTTCCCAACAATTTCTCAATACTTCCCACTTGAAAACAAATTGTGTTAAATCAATAATTTGTAGATGGGCTATCACAATAAGTTCCCTTTCGGATCCTGAAGTGGAGAAGCCTTTTGCGTTTGCCACATGCGTACCCAAAAGGGCCCCAATATGTGTTTGTGTCCTCAGATAATTGTCTGGCCATCTCTTACTGACAAAAAAAGGAGATTCCGAAATGGTTCTAAGCAAAATACAATTGATTTGCTCTTTATTAACGCTTGCGCGATAAATTAAATATAGCGGCTTGATAAATTAAATATAGCGGCATAGAAGATGCATTTCATTCTCCTCATATCGGTTCTGGTAAAACTACAATTATATATAAACTCCTAATTTGTGTGTTTAAGTGACCATTTCGTAAATAGTGTGCGAGAATTATTAAAAATATGCTTTTCTTTTTCATTATTCATATAATTTATTTTACTCTCCTTTCCAAATGTTGTTGTCATAATAAGAAAACTGTTTGATTGATCGATTGATTTTAAGATTTGTTTAAAATTGCTTAATCATGAACCTTAAAATCTGAGAGTATTTAAATGCATAATAGCTAAAATTCGAGACCACCAAGTTGCTTATTTTAAAATCAAAATAATAATAAATTTTCCATTGTAAGAAATTTAGTTGGAAAAACAGAAGTCACACAATTAGCACCGTCATTGTCATATGTCTTTCCTTATTTGTTATGGACTTTGTTGCATGTAAACATAAATTCACTTTCGTTTATTATAAAATATTAAATTTGTTAATAGCACCGACACAAAAACTAAATACATATATAAAAAGTGTGCTGTACATTTGGCCAGACCCACCTAAGTACATGTATTTCAACACATTGAGTCCGAATCTGAGTTTCTCTTGGCTCGTTCATCCTTAAATTTCGAGTAATTGCGAAAAACATAAATTTTTTTCTCGAGATTTTTCGGTATTTTCTCTCAAATTGGAGGGTTGAAATGTTCAACAGAAATATTTCTCATGGTGTTTTAGATAAAAATAAAAATACTGGACATATCTTATATCTTAGACGAAAGGATTGTAAGATTTTCTTTGCCGATTCACTATACATAACAATGTGGAAAAAAAGGGGGGGGAGGAACTCTAGCTTCCCCTGAAATGAATTACTTGCGTAAGCTTTCAAAACCCCGATACATGTAAATATTTTTTGTTCCTCCTACCAGTATCAGTCGTTAGAACCATATTATTTTGAAAATAATTTGATATTTTTTTTTGCTTTGTATAATTGATTTAATTCTTAGCGGTAAGATCTTTCAAAATGAGTTTTTCTCTTTAAAATAAATTCTTTTAACAATCTGTTTTACACTTATTAATTATATATTTGTAAATAATTAGACAATGAATGGGTTAACAAGAGCTTTATGGAATTGCTTGAATACCGCTGCACACTAGACACTTGGGAATCAGTTTTACAAAACAATTTTTGTGGGTGTTTGGATGTCTATTTCGTCTTTACGAGACTGAACAGTGAGTGAGTGAGTGAGTGAGTGACTGCATAAAGTTTAAAGGTGTGTTTGTGTGTGCATCTTAAATAGTCTAGATAATTTATTTTTAAAATGTACAAATAGTATCTCGTATTTACTCGTAATATTGTTTTGTCATTATCATCATTGCTTGGATGTTAAAATAATAATGACAGCGAGAGAGAAAGAGAGAGAGAGAGAGAGAGAGAGAGATAACAAAAGCGGCAGATAGATGAATAGAAACTCTTTTAAATCTACTTATGCATATTTAATTAATTGTGGCAATGTCTAGGGACTGCTGGGTTATAAGTTAAGTTGCAAGTTAAGAATTTCAGATTATGCCCATTTGCATAAAAGAAATGCAAGAGAGCAAGCATGCCATGCCGCTCGCTGCTTGGATGTGAGATGAATGGCTTAAAATAGGTTCTGTTCTTTACATTCAACAAACAATTCATATAGATTGGAACTTCTTTTATTTTCACGAATCTATTTTTTTGCTGTTGTTTGGTTTCCTCTTTGGGAAAATCCTTGGGGTACAATTAATGTCAGTTACACACGTTTTACATATTTTATAAATGACGTGTGGTGGAGTAAGTAGTTGGTTGCTTGGTTGTAGGCTGATGAAACAGCAGCTATAAAATCTTTAATATGTCCTGTCTTATTATTAGTATTTGTTTTATTTTGTTTTTGTAATTTTCCAAATGAAAATTTATTCATAAATATTTGATGAGTTTTATTTTTATATTTATTGGACAAGTACTGCATGTTCCGAGTATTTTCCTTCAAACACACACACACACACATGCACAGTCTAGCAAATATTAATTTGTATAAGAAAGAAATAAAACGAACAAATATGTAAATGTTGTTACAATATGTTTTTTTTTGTGACAATTCCTTTCTTCCAGGATGTTGTTATCTTTGCTGACTGACAATGGGCGCGAACGTCTTAATTACTCAAACTCCTCCTTAAAGTCCCTTAACTCAAACCAAGAAAGAAGGAAATAAAATTAAAAAAAACCATAAAAACTGTAAATACGAGAATACACTTGAAGTTTGTTTGGTACTCGTTCCTAGCTGCCGGCATCTGTGAGTTTATAATAAAAATGTAAATTTTGTTTTGTTGTTTTTTTTTGTTGGTAACCGGCAAATAAAAATTCAGATTTCAACGCTCACATAAATTTTTATTTCGATACAAATTACACATTTCTATGCAAAGTTTATGATTTTCGTCCTTTTTTAGAGGTAAGAAATTAAAATTCATTTTTTCGCTCCTTTTTGTTTCCAAAACAAAGTTATTTATTGTACAAGTTTACAGGCACACAAACACACACACTCATGGACTACATTTTTTTTATTATTTTTATATATATTTTATTCTTTCACAATTACTTTTTAGTATTTTTTTATTTAATTTATTTTTCAAATTAATCTACTGCAGATTTTTTTCCACATGAATTTGTTACGGTAGACCATAAAGAATGTGATGTGAAGGCACAATAAAAACACACACACACAAATTAAAAGTATTTCCAAATATGAAGTGAAAAATATAAATAAATCAAAAATTCTCAAATAAATCCTTTTAATATTTAGAAGAAGAAAAAGTAGTTTCCAGTGAAACGGGCCGAAATTCGAGGTTTTTGTATATTTTCTCTTACTTATTTAGTTTTAAAAATTACACAGTGCAACACAAAAAGTACCATTGTTTTTTTAATGACTCGTTCTGGCAAAGTGTATCAAAAAATATATACGTGTATCGGCGTTTTGAAAATTTACTCAACATGAACGTCAGAAATCATTCAAAACTTAAAATCGCTTAAGGATTAAGTTCGTACTTATTCACAATTAGTACACGGCATAAGAATTATTGTAAGGCTTATGTTTAAGGTACAAGATGTGTTAATTACTTTTATGTAAAATACAACGAGGAATATTTTTGTAGAACGTTTCAGGCCGCTATATCGCCGCTAAAGGGGTGTTTTTTGCCCTCTTTTTGAAGAATGGAACGAAATGATCCACAGATCAAAGAGCTAGAGGCTTAATATGTTCCACATGTTTCCATGAGGAAAAATCACTATAGAACGCCGTAAAATAAATTTTTACTAACATCGCTTCCAATTCGTTGATTGGTAATCGAAAAAGAGAACTTCTTGCAGCAACAAGCATATGTAAAACTAATTAGAAATTATCCAAATTTGCACTACTTCCGGATCCCAAATTCTACATTTTCATGACTTCTTTGAAGTGTCTTTTTTTGCTGAGAATAAGATTTAAAAACACAACAAATTGAATTTGTATTCATGGTAAAATTAAAATAAAATAAATTTTTTTTTACAAAATAACAGCGTAAAATATTATTAATATTTAAAATTGATATATTTTTTTAATAACACACATACTGCTTTTTCGGCTTTTCTGCAGAAACACCCAGGGTCTTGGCAGGAATCGGACCTGCGAGCCCCGGCCAATAGTCTAGTACACTATCCACTACACTATGGTGGTACGCATATTTATAAGATTTAAAACAAATATCGAATTGAACTCAATTCATAGTAAAATTGACAAAAAATATATTATTTGTTAAAAAAAACTCTGAAAAATCATTAAAAAGTATCGTCGTGTCGACAATAAAATATCGCCGATGCCGATGTATCGAAAATTTTTAAGTATCGCCGATATATCGTTAGCGGTATCGGTTACATCCCTAGTATCTATGTATGTATGATAGACTGTTCCATATTTTTGGAGCTTTAAATGCGTTTGTAATGCATTGCTTATCATTCCGTAATTTCAGTGCTATTATTTAAGAAACAAATTACACCGTCTTGATAACAATGTAAAACGTACAATTTATACAAATAAAAAATGTTTCATCATGTCGTATCGCAGTACTTGTGCAATTCGTATGAACTTGATTTAAATGAAAGTCAGCACGGGTTAACGTTCCTAAAAAGGCTGAATATTTTTCCCAGGAGTGCATATCATAGTTACGAAGGTACTTGGAGGGTATGCGTCAAAAATAAAAATCGAAGTCGAAAAAAAAGGGCAAGTACATATGTATCATATAATCACATGTTATCCTGTCTCTTATGTTTCGAAATCGATTTTTTACGCATACCCTGTAAATATTTTCGTGATGACACAATGTACTTCAGGAAAAAAATTTAATCCTTTTTTATGAACGTTAACCCGTGCCGATGTGCGTTGGAATCAACTTCATACAAATTGCACTAGAACTGCGATACGACATGATGAAACATGTTTAATTCGTATCTTTTGTATGGTTTTCTTTGTTATTAAGACGGAGTGCTAAGCAATAAATTACAAATGTGTTCAAAACTACAAAAATCGATGACAGTCTAATGTATGTATATAGTATATACATATATGTATGTATCTATGTATGTAGGCTAGTATAATCTTCATATAATAAAATGATGATATAAATATATATCAAAACAAACTCTTTTCTTAATATTATAATTTGAAATCTTATCAAACACACAATTTAAATATTTTATTTTATTGTCCTTTTTGCTTTCTTCATCTCCAAAAATAATAAAAATGAAAATGAAAATGAAAATGAAAAACATACATTTGCATTTATGTAAGTAGTTGTCAAGTGTTTCTTAAAGTCGTATTCAGTTGATATTTTTGCAGTTACGAGCTTTTTATTGCCGGTACTTTGTTAAAATGTTTGTTTGGTTGCCATTATTTTTTCTTGGGATGGCTGACTGACTGACTGACATTAGAAGTCGTTAGTTTGAATATGTTTCTTTGCGTTTCTTAATTCTAAAAGTTGCCAATCTAAGCAACTTTATCTGTGGTTGTTGCTGTTGTTGTTCCTGTTCTTGTTGTTATTATTATTGTTGGGTTAAAGACTGTTAAAACATTCGCAATAACACACAAGAAACTCGCCCCCAGAGTCTACTTTTTCGAGGTTTTAACCTTTTGTTTTGTTTACTATTTTTATTTTTTGTTTTCTTTATTTTTTATTAACTGTCTAGATATTAGCAACCAACGGGATGGGGACAAATCTGTAACTAAAGTTGAAAACTACCCGCTAAGAAATTAAGAATAATAACTGGATGATGGTGATGACATGTGGAACAATACGATGACGTGGAGGTTCATTCACATGGATTCCAACAAACTAACAATATTTAAACATTATTTTACTTATGATAACAAGGACAATCAAACACTCACAGGACCAATAAACCAAATAACGAAAGAAAATATGTATGTATAAATATGTACTTAGAAATGTATGTAAGTATTTATAGAAATTCATATGAGAAAATATTTAAGACAAATGAATCTACAATAGTATATTCCGCAATTTGCCAATAAAACAAGAAGGTAAAGGAATTGAAGTTAACAATGTTGAAATGTTTAACATTAAATAAAAGAATTAAGTTGTAAATTGCAAGAAACTTGAATTTTGTAAAAAAAAATATTTGTAAAGCAATATTTAGTAGAACTCTTTTATAATTTAAGTAGCGGCCAGGGTAGAGGTTGTCGTTTAACGAATAGTAATATCTTAAAGAATAATATATGTATATCTCCACAGCAGCGTCACCTATAGGCTTCAAAATTATCCTGTTTCTCAAAATGGAACCAACCAACCAACCATACACACTCACAAAATTTCAGATTATCACCACTTGCTAGGTGGTAGTTCTTTTATATACAAATCTTATAATAAATTTGCATACGAGAATTACATCATCATCAGAGGGGAAAATGAATCATTAAGACAATAAACCAACGGTAAAGGCTCCATTACTCATACGTAACGTTGATGTAGTTGTATGTTGCTGATCGTTTCTGTCTCATAGTTTTTCAATGTGACAGAAACCATCAGCAACATGCAACTACATCAACGTTACGTATGAGTAATGGAGCCTTAAGACTGGGATTTGTGTGAAGTCAACATCTATTTATTAGTGATGCAATTCTCGTATGAAAATTTATCATAAGATTTGTATATAAAAGAATCACATTCAACCGATCCATCTAAAAAGATAAAGATAAAGAGAGATATGCATGAGCACTTATGGTGGGAGTATGGCGACTTCTGAAAGCAACATTGTTCTGTTCTATCGTGAAGGTTGAAAATTATATAGTTGATAGTTGTCCCTTGTTGCTTGAAAAGAACGCAGTAACACATAATTTTTATTTATTAATAGTGCATTTACATTGCCTCGAAATCTAGTAGATTTGATTTGAAATCTTCATTAAAATTTACACCGTTTACAACAAGATTTTTTGAAAATTTTCAGGATTTTTTAAACAATAACCCAACCAGCGTTGCCATTGTTGGTAGGTTTTTAATAAATTTGGTAGGAACTTTTTCGTTTCGTAGGATGTTAGGCTAAAGGCAAATATTTGCCGAAAAAAAACGTGACCCACAGACAAGCTAAAATTTTATATCCTTTAATTCCAATATTTTTTTTTTCATATGAGTTCGCATTTATTAAAAAATAATATAAAAATAGCTTTTGCGGCATAATTAACTTTATTTTGTGATATAAAAACCAAGTTAAATCACACTAACCCTGAGCAAAAGTTATGATTAGGTTTTTTTTGGGCAAATATTTGACCGTAAATTAAGTCCTTTTTTGGTAGGTTTGAAAATATTTTTATGCATAAATATTGAAAAAGCTTTTTAATGCAGTTTGTAAAAACTAAATCAAAAAGTCTCGTTGATCCTACAAAATATGTAATAAGGCTGATTTAGCCGACCGTAAATGTAGTGTAGTTGCATGTGCTGATCGTTTCTGTCACATTGATAAGCTATGAGACAGAAACGATCAGCACATGCAACTACATCAACGTTTTCTACATTTACGGTCGGCTAAATCAGCCTTTAAATATTCTTTAGCTTATGTCGTTTTCAACTTTTTATGGAAAAATTTCAAGTTAGCATTATATTAAGATAAATATTTACCATGATAAGTATTGACATTACTTGTAATAAATTCAGTATTTCAAAAATTAATGCCATTGCAAACTTTCACTAAAAAGCGTAAACAATTTATAATATTTCTCTACAAAAGTAAGAGCCAATAATTGAACAAATTTTCACATCCATATAAAGTATTTTTTATTTTATATATTTTTAATATAAATTTACAAACGCAACCCGCTAACGATTTACCAAGGGTCTATATCGGAAAACGAACCCGACACCTTTGGGCTGCCTGGGTAGCATTGCTGCAAATCAGCCACAGTGGTTGACGATTTTTTCTAGTCCTTAATGATCATCTGATGAACTATTTTTTGATATGTATATAACTTGGTATGTATATTAAATATCATGAAAAAAATCATGATACACATTTGTTATCAATTGGATTTAAATATACTTACATTTTTCAAAATCAGTTAATATATCTGAAGAAAATCCCGATTATAGATTTAGATATTTATTTTTTTCTTAAGAACAATAAATCGATGTGTATATCTTTAAATTAATTCAGTCTAATTTTTTAACAATATGCTGCAGGTTGTAAAGCTTAGTGCTAGATTTGCTTATAAAATAATTTTAAAGGGCCTTCTTGAGGTATAACAAAAGGTGTCATCGCTGTAAAATGATGGTAAAACAAAAACGATAGAAATAAAAGTACGGTATTAAGAGCTCTTCGATCCAATAAAACTAAGACCATTAAAACTAAAAATTGTTTTAAGGAATGTGTATTTCAAACTTGAAAAACCAGAATGCTTTAAAAACTCAATCAATAAAATTTAAGAGGTTTTAGTCGGTTTTAATAGTTTTTTTGAGAAAAATTTGGTAGGAAATAATTTTTTCCAGTGGCAACGCTGGACCCAACATATGCAAAACTATCTAATTCTTACACCTTTTATAGCAAGATCTTGTACAGGGTTGTAAAAAATAAAACTACTAGATTTTGAGTAGATTTCGTCAAAATCTATTGACAAAGTAGATTTCGTTTTGCAGAAAACAACTAGTTTTGCAGAGAACTAGCTGGAAATCTCGTAAGTTATAGATTTCGAGGCAATGTAAATGCTCTACAAGAAGAAAAAATTTTTAGCCAGATTCAAGTAAGTTTTTAAATTTCTTATTAGGAATGAAAAATAAAATTTTTAAAATAAAAATTATTCATTAAATTACAACTAAAGCTAAAAAAGAATTCTATAAAATTAGATTGTCCATTTATCATTCATTAATTTCTTTTCTTTTTTGCAATATAAAACCCAACATATTAGTTTTGTAGTTTGAAAACATCAAAACTCACATGTTTTAAAATTATTAAACACATGTATAGATTTCTTTTATGAAACGCGTAAAATTTCATTATTTTCAAGGGTTCATAAATCCACAATAATGATGATGGACGGATGAGGGCGTCTGTCAAACAAATAATTTGCATACAGATTATTTCCGCCATTTAAAGGAAAATTAACGGACAGACATGTGAGTTTTACGCATGTTTTTCGTGTTTGAACAATTACCACGCAGTTGAAGGCGAATCTCTTTTATACTCTTCACCAAAGGTGGAGAGGACTTATATAAGTTTCTCATTCCGTCTGTGATCTTAATAATATTTATTCTCGATTTCATAAATTATATCGATTTAGCGAGATCTGAACGTCTGAACAAGCCGATATGTCGGACCTATCGTCTCTATTTTTCTTACATTTTGCATATTGTTGTTGTTTTTTAATGTAATAAAAGTATGAAAATTTCTTCAAAAACTTTGCAATAAAACAAATTTAAAAAAAATCAATTCAAAATATTGGTAATTCTATAAAATCTATAAAAACCAAAATATATAATGAAAAATTCATAAGAACTCTAAACTTTACAAAAAAATAATCTAAAATTAGTCAACAACCAAAAAACGTTATCAAAAGTTTGCATAGAAAAAGACTGAAATGGAAAAAAATTTAATTTTGATTTTAATTTAGGAAAGAAATTGGAAATTGATTGAAGATCAAGATTTACCCAATATTTAGCAAATATTTAATAAAATTGGCATTTACCAAATAACCAAAATTTCTTTAAAACTTTAATAAAAAGTTTTTGACAAAAAAAACTAAAATCTGAAAAGAGTTTATTAAACTCTGCACAGTGTTATCGTTTCATACATTTGGCTGCAAAAACAATAGAAGGTAGCGTAGGTAAAGGACTCTGACGAGTAGACTTGGTAGTCACGAAACTGCTGTCAGTTCAACCCTCCGTACATCCAAATTTTTCTTTGAATGTTCAATATTCAAATGCTTTAGTATTTCTTTCTTAATTAAATAAAAAATAGTTTGACCGAAAGATTATATTTAAAATGAACTTAAGGAAAACTAATTAAATAACTTTGATGAAGAACTACCACTAAAATATTAGTTATATTTTCAAAAACTATTTTTATAAGACACTTGTAATATCCTCGGTGTTTTGATAAAATTTTGTATAATTCGAAGTAAGAATACCTTTTTCTCAAAAATCTCCTCACTAAATTGTGAATAAAATGAAAAGTTGTAAATCGATTTAAATAAAATATGGCTCGTTTTGTTTGGAGCATATGTGTATACAAGACCCAGGCAAAGAAAAATCTAAATATATGAGAAAAAATTTGTTGTTTAAGTGTGTTGGTGTTTAATTGCATTGTTGATAGGTACAAATCACTGTTGTGCTCTTGTTTTTGTTCATGTTGATTGTTTGTGTTGTGTACATGTACAATTTAAAAATAGCCGATAAGAAGTCGGCAAACGACGTGGCTTAAGGCTACACACCGCCTGCGCCTTGTGTATACCTATATGCTTTAGAAAACTAACGATATTTTTGTTCTTTTATTTTTTATTACAATTTTAAAAACAAAAATTTTTATACAACTTTTTAATTTTTTTATATTCATAAACTTGTTCAACGATTGATAAAAATTGGTAGATTTTTTATGTCAATTGAAAGAATCGACTCTCATCCGGCATTTTGCTGCCATAACAAAAAAGCTGTAAATGCTTAATTTTGATTCGCTAAACCACATGTGGGCATTTGCATAGAAAGTCACAATTCTGTCACATTACGTCACCAAGCATTTAAGCTTATATTTTAGAGCCATACTGTTAGATTTTTTTCTATCTTTTACTAAATGTAGAGCTCCACATCAACATAAAAGAACTTAATATAACATAAGTTTTTCTTTGAAATAAAACAAGCTTAATTGTTTGGTGACGTAACGTGACAAAAAGTGGAATTTTCTGTGGAAATGCCCATATGGGATTCAACTATTTTTTTATATTAATAAGAAAATACTGTATTCCAATAAAAAGTTAGAAGTGAAATAACCTACGGATTTGCAGTTTTCGATGCACAACATTTGGGTAAAGTCACTAGATTTTTTGTAGCACAAAATATCGGAAACAAGTTATGGATTTTTTTTTGTGAAACAGTTCTATATAGAGCAGCATCATCAGATTTTTGAAAAGTAATTGTTATGAAATTGATTTGTTGCCACCAAAATACCTCTGTGCGTTGTTGCCGTGAAAGCTCATTTGAAAAACAATTATTGAGGCGAGGTTTGTATGTCTAGTTGAGTTCATCATTTTGCCATTTTGAAAATGTTCGATTATCGATAAAACTATTCTTTTTCAACTTTACGGACTAAAAATTTATTTTTCGAAAAATTCTTGTCGAAATGATATTCCATATTCGGTAATATTTTAGAACTTGAAAAGCTGCAGCGGGAGGCCTGAATTCTAGATAAAGTGGTTAAGTGGTTCAAGAGATATTGTTGTTGAAATTTTTCGGAAAAAAAAACTTTTTCTTAGTTACTCTAAAAATCTATAGATTTTCGAGCACTTTTTCATGTTTTTTTTCTTCTTAAAGAACACTGAATCAGAAGGGAACAACAAGCGGTTTTCGGAGGGCGATATGCTCCCTCGCAACCTTTCAGTTCCACACAAAAATATTTTGAATTTACAAGCTTTTAGAAACTCAAAATTGTTGATACAATCAATAAATTTCCTTTTTTAAAATTCAAATTTCTTGGTTTCTCAGCATTTATTTATTTTTAAAGAATCAATACGAAATCTCACTTGTAAACAATTTCATTATTTCCTTAAAAAAAAGACTTTCAAATTGAAATTCAAACACTCGTAAGTAAGTCAGTTTTAGAAATTTATGGTTTTAAGCAGAAAAATCACACCCATCAGATATATGAAGATTTTCTTTTGCGGCAGTAAAAATTCTAGAAAAAAAGGATGGAACAAAAACCAGTAGTCGAAATGTGAAGAGTGAAAGAAGGGTGTAAATTTAAAAAAATTTTCATTTTTTCGTTTGTTTCTTTCCAAACTTTTAGTTAGCAATGAAATGAGTGACTGACTGACTGACTGACTTCATGCGGTTTACAAATGTTTGTAGCGTTAAAAATTCCCTAATGGGATTAACACACCCCTACAATTAGAAAGCAAAAAACGAAAAGGAGAATGAGAATGAGTAACCAAAGGGGTCATGCAAACGGCAGGTCATATTCTGGTTAACACTTCTTCTAATCTAAACACAATGATGACTTTGACTACATGCAGATGAACACAAAAAATAAATAAATAAAAACGAAATACCACAAACGACAGAACAGGGAAAACACAAGCAGTGTGTCTGCCACAAAGACAGATATTGACTACTCGCATGAATTTATGTATTTACTTTGTGGCATTTTACATTTTCGATGCTTGTACGACAAATCATACGCTCTAACGACAATAATAATTAAAATGATTTTGAAATTCCAGAAAAAAGATGACAGACAGTCAGTGAGTACGTTTCACTTAAAACTTTATTTGAAACACAAAAGGTGAAAAACTCCTGTTCTTATGAGAAGTTGCAAAATCAAATAAAATTTATTTTTCCAATATTGTGGCACATTAGAAACAACCACAAATAGGAAGAAGAAAAATCAAATATGAAGAATTTTGAAAATATGTTGAAAGATAAAATTATTGCTCAGAATATAACAATTAAGTTATTGGCTGAAGAAGCAACAAATTTATTTTAGAAAATCTAATTGCAAACATTATTACCACTACCGACCCATGTTCTTCTGTAAATTTAGTGCAAACTTCCAGCATAACAAAAAAAAAACGTGAAATAAAATGTTAAATTATTTCTGGAAATGGAAAAAATATCTCGATTGTAACTCATGTCGGAAGAGTTCAAAAGAGATGACTCTTTACTTGAGATCTGCAAAAGTTATGAAAATGTTGCCAAGTCAAAATTTATTTAATTATGTAGTTAGTACCAGGAGAGAATTGATATTGAACTGAAGAAGATGAGCTACCCAGATTACTTAGGTGCGTAGTTGTGAAGTGCAAAATTAAGGTACTTTTGGCATATAAAATTTTTCAACGCTTATAATTTTTTTGTTTCCATGGCAGCCACGCAAGCTACAACATATTAGTCTAAAAATCCTTTAGCGCCGATAGCCCAAGCCGATAGCCCAAGTAGCTAGTGCTATATACTTTGTATACATATTAGTCTTTTATTTATATAAGGTTAATATCATTTAAATAAATAAATAAATAATAAAAATTTTAAAAACCCCCGAAGAAAATAAATGATAACTTCAAAACGGCTAGACCAATTTTCTTTAAACGTATGTTGGAAGATTTTGTACCAAGTAACCTTTCAAACAAAATTTACTAAATTAAAATCGAGCTAGCCGTTTGGGAGCTACGATGTCAAAGACACACAGACCCAACAGGATACATTTAGAAAAGATGTGATATCTTCTAAGCGGCTGGACCAATTTTAACTAAGAACACTCTCGATCAAGTCACCTTTCAAACAGAAAAAACTAAATCAAAATCGGTCCAGCCGTTTGGTCTGTACGATGGTTCGTACATCCACACAGATACACACTACAAACTTATAACACCCCTTTTTTTAGTCGGGGGTTAAAAAAGCAGAAACGTAGGTTTTAAAAACGCCATTATAGCCTGGTCCTTAACGTTAATTAATTCCGGCTGAGAAGGCCATCTTGTGGGGCTTTTTTCCCTCGGCTTTCATTAATGGCTATGAACTTCACTAAACTCTTTATTTCCTTCAACTTTAAGCTTTTGAATATTGCTAAGATTCAATAAGTGTTTTCTTCATTCTTTTTTCTCCTCTTGTAAAATTTGGTCCAATCCGGGCAACAGTTTCATAAAAGATGATTCAAATTGAGTTTAAACTAGATAGTGGCAAATGTTTTCCAAACATGAAACTATGCATCATTTGAACTTCCAATTTTATTTTGTGGAGAAATCCGAACACATTGGGTCAGTGTTTACCATGAAAGCACCTCAGCATGCTCGGCCATATCGTTCGGACGAAAATATTGACATAGTTTATGAAAATGTGGCCGACGAACAAGCACATCGATTCGTCGTCGATCACAGTAACTGGCAACTTCGTATTCGAATTTTCATAAAGGATTTGCATTTACACGCATATTTTGTTCAGAGAGATCGTCTGATTTAACACCTCCCGAGTTCTTACTTTGCGGTTATTTGAAGAGTAGAGTCTAAGAGCCCAAACTTTACATTATTACAGAACTGAAGCAGGTAATGCGATTCAAAATAGCCGACATCAAACCTAAATGCATGTTTTTTTGTGGTGATAGATAAAGAAGTATTAACTAATTATCTATACGAATCATCAAATTTTAAGTAGTTTTGCATCGATTTGTAGTTGCATATTTTGGAAATAAATGCATATTTTTGGAGCTATACAAATTTTTTATTGCATATTTTAAAATTTTTATAACAAAAATATTAAACAACTAATTTAAAGTAGCATTTGAAAGCGAAACGTACCCTAATTTCTAACTTTTTGCATCAAAATCGCTAAATAATAATTGAAAATAGTTGGATTTGATGAGAAAAAAGCTAAGCTACCAACTCTTTATTTCATTTGTACGATAAAGAATAAATACAAATTTAGAAAAAAATGCCTTATGCATCTCTTCAACTTTAACAAGTGATTACCAGATGGGGAACCTGGTTATATGCCGTCAAATATTACAGAAATTATTTTGATGCAATAAGAATGAATTAAAATGAGTTAGATGAGGAAGATGCTATTACAGTCTAAAAACTAAAAAGTTTTAAATTTGAATTCTATACTTATTGAGATGATCTTTTTATATTCAAACCATATTATTTTAAAGTGAAGGGATTCAACACTCTTGGCAAACAATAAAACTACGTTGCCTAAGGTATTAAGCGGCCGATCCAATATACAATATTATTGCATATGATATTGTACACATTATTATCGTTTTGACTTATACTATGCAATAAATAAATGGCATAATACTTTCAAATAAAATATTGGACAAATTTCCTGACAGTGAAGTAGTAAACATAACACTGAACAATGTTGCCAACACATTCCACAATTTTCTTGATATAATGATACAAATTAATAGTCTTTTGAATGCAAATTGGTTATTAGGCTAAGGTTCGTAATGTTTAATTCAGAAAGAATTGGGCATAAGTAATATTCAAAAGAACAAGGGAAAAATGAAAATCAACATAATTTTTCAACGTACACAGCAGAACAGAGTAGCGCCACTTTCGGAAGCCGCTACACTTCTATCGTCAGTGCTGACGTGTATTTTGCTTGTCACCACTTGTCAGGCGGCTCTGTTAAATGTGATTTCAATTCTTATATATACAAGTTTTTCGTGAAAATTGAATGCGAGAATTAAGTCACTTTTAAGCTGATATTAAACAGTGCAGTGTTGTCATTGGTTTATTTTTCTTCATTCCCATTTTCTGATTTTTTGTTCTATTCAAGACAAACTTTTTACATGTGAAAAGCTCAAGCCAGTAGCTAATTGCTTATTAAAATTTAGTGACACTAGATATTTCAAATTTAATTGAAAAAAAAATCTACCCTTTGCGTCAATAACAAACAATAAATTGAGAAAAACTGTCACAATATTACAGTTATTTAACATTATTATGACTTTTTATGAATGCCACTTTTTTAAACTTTTGGTGGAAAGTAAATAAGGAAAAATACTAGCTTATTTTACCTATAGCCAGGCAATATTTACTGACACCACCAGCGAGCGAATGTTTAGTGGTGCGGGGCTTATTTACACACCGCGTCGTAATAGGCTTGAAGAAGTTAAGACTTCAAAACTATTATTTTTTAAGTTTAACACTCTTCTACTGAGCATTGATTATTGATTGCATTAACATGATTAATTAATTAATTTAACAGGACTTTACTTTTAAATACCATGTCGTTGTGTCTTATGTTTTGTTTCTTTTTTCTTTGCTAAAAGAATATTATTAGTTTGCGTTAGAGAGAGAGAGAGGCAAAGGGGTTTTTTAAGTAAAAATTATTGAAAATTAATATTTTTGTTTAATTTTCAGTATATTTTTATGTATTATTATGCCATATCCTCTTGTATTATGACTTTTTTATTTAGAGTGGGAAATGGGCGTGACCTTTAGTTGATTTTCACAAAACTTCGTATTTTATTTTTCTTGTCCGCTTTCTTATTTTAAACAATTTTGATTCAATTCAGGCAGGCCATCGTTTCATGTAATACGCGGTTTTTATTTTTCCTTAAGCCAATTTCCACGAAAATTTTTATACATATTTGCTTTCCTACTTACAAAATGAGCTGTATGAATTTTCAGTCATCTACGATAACTCCTTCTATTTTTCTCCAAAGTTTGTATGAAATCACACCACTGTATATCAGTCAAATGATTGAAATGATATACAAACAGTAATGCTGCATTCTTTTAGCCGGATCTTGTCAGAGTAAAAAATTTAATCAGAAGATTTATTTTGTTTAATTTGACTGAAATTTATTCAAATAATTTTGATATATACAAAACTTTTGATATACTCGTATGTATTACTAAAACTGCAGATTCAATTAATTTCATTGTTAAAGTTCAACCTATGACGAAAATTATACATTCAATTACTAAAATTCAAATTTTCAATTACTAAAAATTTATGAAAATTGTTTGCAAATTTTGATTTTGATCACATGAGTAATTGATTTAATTACGAAATTAATTGAAACTACTTTTAATTTTTGATTAAGTATATTAATTGAAAATTTTGTAAGGAGTAGTTTTTTCTGTGTACAAGAATTGTAAAAAATTGCAATCAATTGTGATTGCAATCAAAGTGATTTCAACCAAATTGATTTCATTCTTTGATTTCAAAATGATTTCAGATTTCTAAATGAAATCTTATAAAAATTGCAAACTTTTGTGATTGCAATCATTTTAAAATAATTTTTTTTTTTAAATCATTGATTGTAATCAATTTAATTGCAATAAATTTGATTGCAATTAAATTTTTGCTGAAATCATGCGATTGCAATCAACATTTTCTTGAAGTCATATGATTTCAACCAGTTTTCCTGAAGTCACAACTATAGTGAAAGTCCAAGAAAATAATATAAAACACGTAGCAAAACGTAGGTTTGTTAGTCATTTCATGCATTTTTTTTTAAATTATTAGAGAAAGTTTTATTTCTAGAAGAAGGACTTTCATTTGAGGAGAAGGACGATTTTGATTCTGATTTAATTTTGATTGCAATTACTGGATTTCAAATTTAATTTAATATAGAAATTAATTTTAAAAAATTGATTGCAATCATATTTATTGAATTGATTTCATGATTTCAAATTGAAATCATGAAATTAAATTTAAGATCTTGATTGCAATCAAAAATTAGCAATCATTAACATGAAATCATGTGATTGCAATTAAATCGCTTTCAGTCTTTTGCAGCTCTGCTGTGTACATAGAAAATCATTCCTCAAAAGATTTCAATGAAAGCAGTTTATCAAAAATCGAAATTGCTTTTAATTAACTCATGATCGAAAACAATATTTTCTAAAAATTTTTAAACATTTTTAGCAATTTTATCTTTTGAATTTTAGTGATTGAATATACAATTTTCGTCATAGGTTGAACTTCAACAACACAATTAATTGATTCAGCAGTTTTAGTAATTGAAATCGTATTTTAATTTATGCTGTGTGGACACGCAAACTAAACAAAGTTAGAATGGATGCAAGATTGTTGTGATGTAGGAAAAAATGTTCCTATTGTGCAGGATCAATAGAACGTAACAATTGAATTTTCTAACTTGTGTTATGGACTTATAATCAATAACTAAAAGAAATCACCCACATTTAGGTGATTCTTATTTACAAAAAAATTCAATTTGGTTCTATACCCTTAAATCTAAAGAAAAAGGAAGTGGCAGAATCAAGCTCCTCCCCAAATAGAATACAATTTTATGAACAAATTTCTACAATCCAACCAAAGTATGTATGTGCTTACATATGTAAATAGTTGTATAAAATCGTGTCTTTGATATTTTGGAAACAAAAAACTTAATTCTTAATGATGACTGACCTCTTTGGAGAATAGCTGCTTAGAAATATCCAAATACATGACTCCTACAAAGAAATCCAGCAGTTAATATTTATTGCAGGGGAATAAAAACAAAATATTTAACTTAAACTAATGAAATAAATTGTAAATATTAAGTGCATGTGACTGAAAGCAGCAGCCAATCGGAATAAATGAATGAATGAGCGAATGTTTGCCATTAAATATGCATGAGAATGCGAATGTAATTCTTATGATCTCGGGAGCAACAACAAATAAAAATTCCTTTACATTCCGAAACACACTTGAACACTAGTATGTGTGCGAGTCGTGTGGGTGTATGGAAATGGCTAAATACTGCATTATCAACTTTGCAATGCAGTGTTCCATTTCATATTGTTTCATTTTTAAAATAATGGTGGTTAAAAGAGCGCATGCCTCATTTGACTGGAAATGTCAGCCAATCGCTGGATATTTTTGAGCCTGCCAATCACATACAAGAGTTTGAGGTTTTATCATTTCACCAAGACCGTGTGTTAAAGTTTCTCCTAAGGGAATGGCATCTGGTTTTAACATCTATTTTTGTGGCTTTCGAGTGAAAATTAAAACTAAAAAACATTGTTTATCCATGCTGGAAATATATGAAATCTATTAAAAATGGGTCAGCTTAATGGAAAAGTTAAGATATTCATCTGATCCCACCAGTTGTTATTCAAACGGGATTTATTTCATTTCCCACTACATTCCTTGCTGCTGTCCATATTTAATTATTTTAATACATTTTCTATCTCGCTCATTCTCTGGTCTGGTGCAATAGGAGCTGCAGGAAAAAAATAATAAATATTCTGTTCCTTCTTTGTTGTGCATTAGAGACCCGTCTTGCTACTCCACCAAATGTGAATGGGGGCAAGTCCCATTGCTTGTTGTTGCACAAGAAACAATTCTTGTTGTTTGGCTTGTAAGTGCGATTGTGGAAGTGGTTGATGTTTTATTTGTTGTTGATGCGTCAGTGACAGTTTTTCTTTACTTAACGCTCCTAACAATTTTGCTAGGAGAAACAACAGCAACCTCTTGTCCACAAATGTAGCGCGCATATCTCTGCGGATTCTCAACATTTTGGTTTTTTTTTCTTCTTTCGGTTGGTTTAGTTTGGTTTGGCTTTTGTGGTGCGCGCTCCTTTGTGAGTGATTTCAACAAAGGATAGGTTAGTTAGAATTTCATATGGCTGGATGGCTGACTTTACACGTACTTACTACATACATGCCGTTGCAGTCAATAATGCTGCTGCTTTTCAATTCTCTAGGCAGACAAAAGCAAACGTTATGGATATGGAGACAAACATAAAAATCTAAATATGGTAATACGTATGTATGTATGGATGTATGCATAGATATGTGTGGCCATGTGATAATAAATGTTGCAAGCAATCTTGTTATTTGTGTGATTGTGCATCCAATAAAGGTGGTGCGGTGCGTGCGTTTGTTTGTATGTTGGTACATTTTAATGGTTCTGTTGCCAGTGTGTGTGTGTGTGTGTGTTTGTTTCACCAGCTTAGTTCCGTTTCGTTTCCGTTCGTGCAACAATATGAAGCAGATAGTACAACACATAGTAAGAGCTATGAGCAGCAGCAGGAGTGGTAGTATCAAAAGTAGTTGTAGTAGTCGTCGTCATTGTTGTGAGACTGCCTGTTGTGTGTCTGTCTTTTACACATTTGAACGAACGAACAGTGGCTGTGCTGTGCATTGTGTTGTGCTGTTCTGTGCCGTATTGTATTCTGTTGCGTTACGTTTTGTATGTTGGATTGTTCTTGTGCTGTGTGTCTTTAGTGCGCTTGTGATTAAACCTAGAGTCATAAGATTGTCGTCGTTTCATGTTATTACATTGCGGGATTCAGTTGGGGTTTAACTGTCACTCGGGACGGTAGATCGCGCTTAAAATTGTTTTACTCTTATTGCATGCAACAGCAACAAGAACAACTTGTTTTCAAAATCCCAAATTCTCCACGGTGCATTGATACTTTAACACACAAAAATAAATAAAAACAATAATTTGCAATAATTATTAACGCCCACAAGATTGTCAATAAAAAAACACAACAAAAACAATAAATTATTAAGTGGCTAAACAAAATAAATAATTATTAATACAAACAAAACAATTTTTGTATTGTGGACTGATCTGAAGATAAAATTATTTGTGCAACTCGAGAATTAAAAGCAAAATAAATAAAAAATATTTGTGAAAATCATTGACTTTTTAGAGAAATCGAATTGATTTATTAAGCTTGACGAAAGCTTGTGTGATCTTTTGTATTGGTTTAAAACTAAACAGCTTCAAACTGCGTTCCGACGAAGCAGTACCGGGGTTTAGCTCGGCTTCACCTTGGCCCACACTCGATTTAGAATGGGGTCGCAAACTGTATCCCACTGCAGCTCCTCGCACGGCGGGTGGCCTGATGTTTGGCTTGCCACCCACGGCAGCGGACATGAATCAGCCGCGTGGCCCCATGACTTCATTGAAAGAAGAGCCGTTGGGCGCTCGAGCATGGATGCAACCTGTCGTCGATCAAACCAAGTATGTGTCAAAGCTTTTAGCTTTAAAAAGTTTAGTATGAATTAATTTTTAACTTAGTGAGACTATTTACACAAACAGTGAGTGATTTACATATTTACGAAAATAAAAAAATTATGTTTGAATTGAATAAAATTATTATTGTTATTATCTAGTAAAGTGAGACAGACTAACTATAGAGGTATAAATGGCTGTACTAAATATGAACATGGGTGGCTGATCTGGGGTCATGATGGGTAGCTTTTTGTTTCCATCACGTGAGCATCTATGAAATAAATTTGGTCTGAAAGACCGTGACAAACTAGAGATTTAAAAAATTGTTTTTATGTTACGACTTGGAATAATTCATATGCTAAAGACCTTCTTTAAAAAAAATTGCAGATTGCATTTCAGAAATTTTCATTGAAAATAATTTATAAATTTCGCAAAATACGTAAATAGAAAACTCGTGATTAAAAACAATTTGTGATATCGAAAATTCCAGACCGAAATTGAAAAGTTCTGAAATATAATTTTAGACAGTAGATTCGAGTTCATGAAATATAAAATTCATAAATTTTGGTTTATAAATAGAAATGGTGTATATTGTTAGTAAATCGTCAACATTTTTAATAAAATTTTGTTAACAAAAAAATAATGTGCCTGTGGTTTTACGCTTAAAGTTCACCTTATTACACAAATAAAGTTTTTTAACCGACTTCAAAATATGAAGAGGTTATCAATTCGTGTTTTTTTTACTTTTTTTTGTTTTATGTTTGCACACGGATAACTCTGCAATTTTTGAACCAGTTTTCAAAACTCTTTTTTTGTTTGAAAGCCCTTGCTTGCAGGTTGGTCCTATATTTTTTCGAAAAATGGGGTGGAAATCGCCTCCCCTCCCAAATATTGATTTATAGCATAACTCCTCCATTTATGGACCGATTTTCAAAATTTTTCTTTTGTTTGAAAGGCCTTGCTTGCAGTTTGGTCCTGAAAATCGGTGAAGCAATTTACCCCTCTCCACCAACCCCTTGAAATATTTTTTATCGTATAACTTCACCATTTATGGACCGATTTACAAAATTCTTTTGGCATTTGCTTGCAGTCTGGTCCTACTATTTTTAAAAATCGGTAGGGCAATGTATAGTATGATCGTGAAAATCATAGTACGATCGTGAAATTCATAGTATGATCGTGAAATTCATAACAAAAAATCATCTTGCCTATTAATTATATAGACAGATATAATTTGAAAAAGTTTTTCGTGAGCAGGAATTCTTGTGATCTTAAGAATTTCGTGAACAACTCGTTTTATTCGTGAACGTACATGAATAAATAACTGAAACCCGCGCTTTAATTAGTTGGATTTCAAACCAAATTCTGCAAATTCTTGTTAAATTGGGAATTTGAGCTCACCAAAAGCTTATTGGATGCTCATTTGCTGCAAAAACGTCATAAAACAAAAAACGTAATAACGTAATCGTTACATCGTTCTTCATATTGTGTAAAAATTTCATATAAATATCTTGTATACACAAGCCTTGAGAGAAGAATACAATTTTATTTTCATATTAAGTTGTGTGTAAATTGAAAACTTTAATCCCATTTTCTGTAAAACTAGTTTTTTTAGTTAAGACGTCGCTGCAGTAAATGAACGATAGCTTCGGAGTGACAGAAGAACATCCTCGCTTATCATTTTCACACGTAACGTAACGCTAATGATTTCATTGTCTCCTAAAGCGCTCTAATGATCTTTGACCTTGACTTGTCGATAATCTTCATTCCAAATGAGCCAAATCTGATTATTGAAATAGCGATTTAAATAAAAGTTTGCTTAATCAATGGAGCCGGAAGCATGTTTGTAAGAGAGAGATTTCGGCACTCTCCCTTACCAACCTGCTTTGGTATTACATGATTTTTGTATGGGATGTCCAACTGAATAAAACAACTTCGTGTTGAAAAAACATGAAAAAAATAAATAGCCGACCAATTTCGTCGTTTGTGCGGTAAATTTCTTCACTCGCTTACGTTATTTCATTCTCGTAAGGCAGAGGGGATGCACTGTATGCTTTTGCGCATCTCCATAGCCCTTCTAGTTAATGTCACTGCTTCCTTGTTTGTACCAATTTTATTTTAACGCTGACGAGTTTCACCACAATTTTTAAAATGAATCTAACAGAAATCAAGCGATAGACTACAGTTATTTGATTATTATCAAAATCACCTGGATGACCCCATTTCTAAATAATTAGTAGTGGGCGATTCCATGCTGTCATGTTGCATGTTTTTTTTATTGTATTTCTAACATTATTGACACTAATTTCTTTATGTTTGCCATAATAATTTAATTTGATTGAACTTAAATGTCACTAATGGATCATCATTGGCATTTTTCACACTTTTCTTTATTTATATTTATCTGCACTAGTTTTTTTTTTACTTTATTTTCACCGGCTTTCTCTTTTCTTTAGTCATCTTAAGGGCTTCAGATAAATAAATTATCTGAAACAAAAAATTCATTCATAATCAAGAGACACTTTATTATTCTGTCTATAAAGTTTTTTATCTTCAGAGTGTTACTTGCCACCATAAAATTAGGCCTTTAGGCTCTGTGTTGCATGTCAACAGCGTGTACAAAATTACGCAAAAATCACAATTGAAAAACTTTTCTCTTTGTTTTATTTTCCTTAAAAAAATGTCCAAAAACTCAAACTTGAGTTCTTGTCGCTAAACATAAAGAAACGCAAACAAATGAATACTTGCGCCAAAAAAGAAAATATTTCACTCAAAATACACAATCCCCAAAAAGAAACATGCGGGGGAAGAAATTGTAAATTTCAGTTTATTTTGTAAGAAGTATTTTGTTTATTAACTTTGTATCCCCAAACCCACAAAAAAGAAATATGTACTACAGAGTTAAAAATGTTATAACCAGGTATTAGACGAATTTGAGTTGACTTATAAATACGATTTTTAAATTGTTCACCTTTTCATTTCAATAGTGAATTATTTAACCGATTTTGAATTTGTTGATTTGAATGATGTCGAAAGAGTTCTTTCGACATCGTGGGATAGACAGTTGAATTTTGCTAAATTTTCGAGCGAATAGTTTAATAAATATGAAAAAAAGAAGATATATTGTTTTTATTTATTATTAACAATAATTCAAAATTAATTACCAAACAAATTTTTTTAAGCTGCAACTATTGAGAAATTGGAAATTACTAATTTTATCGGACCGTTTACACCACTTTTTTGAGATATTTTAAAATGTCATAACCAAACTCCCTATAAAAATATATCCTTCAAAAGAAAAATAGCTAGAGCACACACCTTATAGCATATACACACACCATTCAGCGATTTGTTTTGTAGTACAGCATGAAACCCCACAGTTGTATCACCTGGTAGCTCTCATATTTAACAAGAATTTGAGAAAATTTAGTGGAGAGCTAGATTTTGCTTTGTATGGGAAATGTAATAAAAAATAAACACATATGCATGTTCTGTTCATTTTTTTACTTATTAGTAGCACCTTTAAGCGATTATAGCTTCCAAAATACTGAATCGATTTGTCAATAAATATTCTTAACATGGTAAATGAGAGCATGAACTGCATAACAAAATCCCATCTCGCCTATTAATTACTACAACAACACTAAATAACACATGTATTTTGTTGTGAGATTCTGTAACAATAGTTGTTATATTGTCAAGTTGTTTGCACTAACGATTTTACGATTCTGTGACCAAATCTGTCTACCACATATCAAATTAATGATTTATAATAAAAGTACATTAGACTGACTCACAAAAAAAAATTTTATAACCTGAAATATAGATTGGTTTGTCTTATGGCGCTTTCCATAACATTCTAGAAGTTTAGCGATAATCGTTCCTGAGCTGGGCCTTGTCTAGTTTTTTTTAGTTTTTTGCAATTTTTATACCTTTCCTACGATAATGTAGGAAAGGTATATACAGGTATGCTGCATGAAACTTGTCCAACTGTACCGAAATGATGTATTACTATTTATATAGGTTTTTAACTTTATCAAATTCAGGTTTTTAAAAAACAAGTTCAAAATTTTCCAAATTTATTTCAGTATTTTGCAAACCAAATTCAACATTTTCCTAACCAACTTCGGCATTTTAAAACTCAAAATCAAGGGACAAATTACGGCACTCGATATCGATCGAAATTCGTATTTATACCAGAACTTACCCCCAGGCCTCTTCAAATAAATTTAATTATAAAAAAAGCCTTAATTTGATTTGAAAAATGTTGAGTATGATTTGTAAAATAATCAATTTCTTCCACTCTTAAAGAATTTGCTTCATAAATTCCGTGAGTTTTTACGTTAAACCAATGAAAAACTTCAATAAAAATCAACAAACATCACGCTTCGTTGGATTAATGAAACAAGTTTCGGTAAAATTATATCACCAAATATATGAAATAGTTTGATTACTTTAATAAAATTATGTTAATAACTTAAAAACGTAAACTTAAACTAATTTTTATAAAAAGTGGGTTAAAAACATGTTCGAATATTCGAAATGGAGACGTAAAGATACGCCTTTTTGACGATACGATACCGATACTCAAAAAGAAATATCGGTGATACCGATATCGATATGTATATTGAATTTGAATTCAATTAATTTATTTAATTTATTATACAAAATTACAGTGTAAGAGATTATTAATGTTTAAAATTGATATCAATAAGATTTAAAAAACAACGAATTAAATTTGAATTCATAGTAAAATTAACAAAAAATATATTATTGGTCCTGTTCTGTGCGCCGAATCGAAACGAATTAACATTTTTGGTGTTCTTTGAACCGAATTCACATAGTTTTGTTTGTTTTAAGATCGAGAAAACAAACCTGATCGAAAGCAAATCGAAGGCCGTTTTTCCTCGAGAATTCTTTCGAAATGGTGAAAATCACTTTGCATTTATAATTCAATGTGTTTTTTATTTATTTGAATTTAAATATATTTTTTTGAGTAATGAATTTTAGTCGAACTGTATGGTTTTATCTAAAGTTATTTAATTAGTTTGGCTTAAGTTTGACCCCAGATGTTTCGAGACCACCACAGTCTTCTCATCAGAGTTCTTTACCTACTACACCGCCAGTGACGACAGCAACAACACCTTAGCGAAATAAAAATTCTTTTAAAAAATAACTTTAACTTTATCAATATCACTCATATATATTGCAAACATGACCAAAAATATATTTTATGAAATAAAAAACAAATTTTTATTGAATAGTTATTTCTACTTTTGTAACATGCTTTACTATGTTTTTTGAATATTTTTAACATATAACATTTTTATTTGTGCATACTACAACTCTACTGATGTGAATCGAGCGATTTACGGAACACAAAATTAAAAATTATTCGACTCGGTTTACAGAATAGAGAGCTACTCATTTGCAGATAATATCAGCATTTGCCATTCAAATTCATTCAGTACAAGGCCAAACCTGTCGGAGATTAGGGCCATGATTCAAAACATGAATGATACCCTTAATCATGATGTTATAAAATATTTGTGAATGGGATCGTGCGAATATAGTCGATTTTAATGCTCGTAAGACCCAGTTCTGTATGTTCACACACAGCCGCATGACCGAACTTGCTGCGCCATCTGTAACTATCAATGGTATAGATATTGGGGAATCAGATGCTCTTGATGTTCTTGGCATGAAGATCCATTGTGACGTTCGACGGACTAATCACATTTTTCAAGTCTCAAAAGAAGCATTCAAGTGCTTCGGTTTCCTAAGACGGTGCAAAAGATTCTTCACTCCATCTGATATCCTTAATATTTATACCACCTATATCCGACCGAAAATGGAATACAACTCTCATGTATGGGCCGGTGCTTCAAAGTCTATTTTGAAGTTACTCGACCGCGTACAGGAGAGGGCGAAGAGGCTCATCGGCGACAGTAGGGTAGCCAACTGTATTAACTCGCTGGAGCACCGACGCAATGTGGGGTGTATTTACTTGTTTTATCGTGAATCGAACTACGCATTATAGAGAGAATTCGTTCTTGGGCCGAAAAGTTCGTATGTGGAATAGGCTTCCGGCAGAGATCTTTCCTGCCACTTTCAATGTTGGAAAGTTTAAATCAAATGTCCATAAATACTACTCCCTCTATCCTCCTTCCCATAACCAATTTTCCTAATTCCGGCACAATGCATTGCATGAGTAGGGCCCATCCTCTGAGTGCTGGTGTCTTAACTACTTCAGCCAGCAGCACTCCCAGAGAAATGTGTTCCATGAAAGCTTACAACAATAACAACAATCATACAAAATTATTTCTGTTATTCGCTTTTCATTGACAAACGTTGAAATACATGTAAAGGATGATTCATTTAGACATTTGTTTTTTAATTATAAATAAAACAATTAAAATAGAATTGGATATCGGAATCTTTATTATGATCGGAAAGAACTACATTTGACATTTACTTTTTAAATACAATTTCATTACAGTGTTGGTCCCGCCTAAGATGTAGGTGGTCAATTCCAATGTTCGATCACTCTTTCAAAAAAAATTTTCATTTTCAGTTAAGAAATTCAATGAATTAGTAAATATTTTGTATAGAAACGGACCTACAAAGAAGTATGTGAATAAAGTCAAAGAAAAATGTCTCAAAAATTTCATTGAATTTCTTTACTGATAATGAAATTTAGTTTTTTCTGTGAATGCTGGAAAGAGTGATTGAAAATTGGCCCTTCTGAATTGACCACATACAGCGTAGCAGGCACCAATATTGAAATGAAATTATCCTTAAAAAGTAAATGTCAGATGTTATTCTTTCCGGTCATACTAGATTCTTACATCTAGGGCTTACAAATAATCGCAGGTTTTCATAATCGCGATTATGATTAAACAATATGCGATTAATTGCGATTATCGCGGTTAAGCAAGAAAATATACTATCGTATTTTTTATTAAAACAAAATATATTACGTTATGAGTTTTAATCGAACTGCATGGGCTCAATCCCATTTAATCTAATTTAATTATTATGATTTGAGTTCGGGATTTAATTTAATTTTTCAATTAAAATATAGTTTTATTTAGAGAAAATTGCGAAGCACGTAAAATAAATTTCGTAAATAACTTATGAGTATCAAAAACAAAACTATGGGAAATCTATTTCTTGATAGGAAACTTTTTCTAGAAGAAAATATATTTCTATCAAAGAGTCAAAGGGTTATTTTACTTGTTTTATATTTTTTATTTTATTTGATTTTTATCGATTCCGTTTTATAAATTTTTTTTTAATTTTTCTCCTTTTTTAATAATGCGAAGTCACAAGATAAGAAAATTTCACCAACTTTCCAAACGAATAAAAAATGTTTTTATCAATCGCAATGCAATTTTTGAGATATTACGATGTTGCAGCAAATGAGCGTTGTATGTAGGGGCTATTCACATATTACGTAACGCTATTTTCTGAGTTTTAATGAAGTTTTTTATGAAGGAAAATATATAAGAGATTTATTTATTCGGTCTTTCATAAATGCAATGAAATTTTTCATCAAAATTAAGAAATACGTTTCATTGAAATTATGACATTCAAAAACTTAATTTTGCTTTAATTTTTTATATCTAATATTATAAATAAAAAGATTTAGCATACATTAAAGCATTTTGTCTAAACTTAAAGGGGTTTTCATAAATTGACAAAATATTTTCATAAATCCACAAAATCCATTTTCTAACGAAACTATGAAACCTATTGAAGCAATTCGAATTATTCGAAAAATTTCACATATATTGTGAAATATTTCATGGGAATTGTAAAAAAATGTAAAGAAATCATATCATTGGATTTATGAACCGAAATTCTTTCACTATATTAATATTTTGAAAATATAAAAATAATATTAATGAAATGAAATTAACACAAACTTGATTATGTTAGATCCTCACTTATATTAGATCCTCAAGTACGAACCGCAACAAAAATTATTCCTAAAAACATTTTCAGTTAATAATACAAGTAATCAAAAATTAAAACTAGTTTCAATTAATTTCGCTATTGAATCAGTTACTTATGCAATAAAAAATAAAATTTTAATAATCAGTGATTTCGTAATCGAAACCATATTTTACGTTTTTCTGTGTATACAAAACTTATATACGAAAAAAAAAATTATTCAACATTTTAAGTCTATAAAACGTGTTTCGATTGATTCAATAAAGAAATAAATACAAATTTCGTTAGCGTTACAAACGCTCTGACAATTCGTTGTAGCGTAATACCAAAACCTTTAGAGCTGCTTCAGGAAAGCAAAAAAGCTTCTTTCTAAACATCCCCTAAAAAATGGCCACAAAATAAAAGTGCGTGTAGCTTGTAAACTGAACAGGATAAATAAACAGCAGCAGCATTTACAACTTGAATATTTTTGGGGGTTTACAAATGAACATTTCGTGTGGTATTTTTGTGCGTATTTGGACATTTAATTCTTACATTTTTGAGAGTCTAAATGTGTGCGATGCGGGTGAGGAGGAGTATGATTGAGGGTTGATTTTCAAGTTCATTGAGATGTTTTTTCATATTTGATTTCTTGGCATATAAATATGTTTGTTGGTATGTTTGTTAGTTTGTCTATCTGTCTGTCTGTTAAACTCCATGTTTGTTAGAGTTAAAGCTTTAAGCATCTTATTAGTGTTAACAGAGATGTATACCAAGTGAGATGTTTTTATTAAGAAACGCCGCCAACAATACAACAAATAAGAAAAGTGAAAATTTTGAAGAAATACAGTTCGTAAAAATGACCGCGGGTTTTTCACAAACTGCGACGGCCCAACAAAATGGCCGTCAACAAAGTGTTATTGGCAAAATATTCAGGTGAATAGAAAAGACAATATTTTCCAAATTAAATTTATAAAATTTAAAAATTTTTTTATTTTTATTACAATGAAAAATCATCAAATAAAAAGTAAATCTAAAATTGTAAATGTAACAAAAATAAATATTGCAGTAGAAAAAAAACACTCATTTGAGAGAAAAAGAGAAAAGCTGGAAAAAAATGGTTGAACAAAATGCTGTATTGACTTTTTCCGTTTCCGTTTCCGCTGTGTAGATGTGTGTGTGTGTGTGAATGTATCTTCATGAGACGTTCTGTTGCTCGTTGATTGTGTTCATGTTTTTTATTTAATTTCTGTTCAAACCTTTAGCTTTTATTGTTGTTAATTCTTTTGAATTTTTGGTTTGCTCTGCATTTTAATTCATCTCATACCAATTTGGATATTTGCTGTTGTTTTCATTTTATTGTAATTTTGCCACTGATTCTAACAAACAAAGTTTAAAGTTGGCTTTTATAACAAACAATGAAAAACTTTCTGAAACTCAAACTCATATTGATAAATTATTACATGAACCTAATTTGCACTTGTTAAGGAATACGGCTCCCTTTTCTTTTTAGTATTATTTTGGTTGTAAAGTATGAAAAATCTCTTGAAAAATTTATATGTTTTTATACAAATACTTGTTGTTAGTAACCTCACACGTGCATACGTACGTACCTGTATGTGCTTTTAAGTGTTTGCAGATAAATATATAAAACGAGTTTCGGGTGTCTCTATATATTTGGGCAAACGATATGTGAAGGTAAATTATTGCAGAATTATTTTGAAATGTAATAAAATGTAATTTATATTGTAAAAGATATCGAACTTAAAAAAACAAATTTTACTTGAAAAAAAAAACACTCTCATAGAATTGGATTAAGGTCTTCTTTGTACATGATTGTGCATTTCATATGTTGTGCATTCCATTGGTGGATTTGTTAAGAATAGCGCGACCAACTTTGGTTGTATTTCTTAAAATTGTATTGACAAATTTATTATTTTAAAATCTATATACTCAATTTTTTAATGCAAGACTGTTTTAATTAAATATTGATTTATAACTTTAAAATTCTAATGAAACTTTCTTTTTAAATATTTAAAAAAAATGCAAATTTTTTACTTTGCTGGGCACTACTGGAACTTTCCGTTTCAAACTTAAAATGCTCCAAAGTTTATAGATTTTTTTGGATTGATTAACAAACGCTTTAGAACATTTTCATTAACAATATCTTTCGAGACAACTAAACGATTTAGATCAATCAAGAGTTATTCGAGACTGTTCTGTGTTTCACTCGAAATGAAAATATGTGAATTTTCATCACATTGTTGGTACAAAAAAAATATTTATGACAACAATGCCATGCGAATTGACTCTACTTTCATTTCGAGCGAAATACAGAACAGAGCCGATTAAGAATAAAAATGTTTTTTCGAAATTTTACAACATATATTGTTCTTACGGTTCAATCAATTTTAATGAAATTTCCCTTTTTTCGAGGTCAGGAGCTGCTTAATTTTTGTCAGATGCTGTAGCTAAAAATTAATATATGAGCTGTTATTTTTTAAATTGGTATTTTTATTTAAGAATTAGTAAACTACATCTTATTAAAATTATCGTTAACCAATTTTTTTAATCGGCTTTTAACTCTTTAAAGAAGTAACAGCTCATTAAAAAGAAAACATTTTTAAAAAACTTTATTTTCGAACATTATCAAATCGACCAGGTCGGTTGTTATTTACTCACAATCTAAATGAAGTTAGCCTTAATAATGCAGACCGGTTCGCCCACTCGGAAGTTATGAGAAGTTTACATGCATACATACACACCCCTACGTACATACATACAACGATACAGACATCGTGACTTCCCCAGACCTCAAAACATCAATTTAGTAGTGAAACAATTCTCGTATGCAAATTTTAGAAAATTTTGTATAACCGAGCCATCTAACAAGTAGTGATAAGCAGAGATGCACATGAATACTAACGATGGGAGTGTGGTGTCTTCCGAAAACAACGTTCTTTTGTTCTGCTGTGTAGGTTGAAAATTAAAATTGAAGTTGATTTTTTCTCTTGTTCCTTGGAATATTGATCATGTCTACATGCGTAATTGTTTCTGAATATAACATTTAAAAATTTTATCTTCTTAATGAAAAAATTTATATCAAGCTCCTCTTTAATGAAAGTTAATTATTTCCAAATTCTTTTGCATTGGCCACATTAAACAAAATCCTTGCAGTTAGAATACAAAAAGTATTTTTTATGCTTTCCTCTACATATAAATGCTTTTGAGAGTGTGTATGTGTGTGTGTGTGTGTACTTTTATATTATTTGACTAATTGACAAGGTCGATAGGTAAATAAATCGAATGCAAATATAATGACCGTGATTTATGAGAAAAATCTGATAAAAGCAGAATCCATGGTAGGTAGCATCCACCAGACCGCTGCAGCAGCAACAAAAACAACAATCTAGTATATTATTATGTGTATCATTTTTATTTATGTTCACTCATACATTAAAATACTGACTATAAAATCTTGGAAAAAATTTCTACCTTACGATACTCATATATAAATCCCTCATTTGCTGCAACAACGTCGTAACTCAAAAAAAAACTAGTTTTACAGAAAATTAGTTTAAAGTTCTCAATTTACACAATAATTTAATGGAAAAAAAATTTTATTATTTTCTCAAGACTTGAGTGAGTATACAAGATATTTGTATGAAATTTTTACAAAATATAAAGACATGACGACTATTTCTATATTATTAACTCAAAAATTGCGTTTTCTGAGTTATGATGTTGTTGTAGCGAATGAGCGATATACACATGCACGCACCCAACAAACATTTTTTGCCGATTTCGATACCAAGTCGGTCAGAAAGTTTGCACAAGATACCGAATTCGCATCCGAAGCCGGTCAGAAAACGTATCGGAAATCATATGAGAGATTGACAAGAAACCGAATCCCTTTATCTGAAAAATTTGAAGAATTTTCTAGAGTAATTCAAACATTTCGATTATTTTCGACATGTCTGAACAATGCCAGAAAAATGTCTGACATAGATAATATCTAAAAGTTTTCGGATTTTTCTGATGCTTTTTCCCTCCTGTCTGAGAAAAGTCGAACTTTTATTTTATTTAAGATTTTATATATTAAACCCCATATTGATGCATGCAATATTCGAACATTAAACCAACATAAATAAATTTTTATAAATATGCAAATGTTACAAATACAATTACAAATTGCATCATAATTTAATTTTAAAACGAGAATAGTAACAGAGACCTAAGAAAAAAAATCATCAAAAATGTCACATAAAATTCTCACATAGAATCAAAATGTTCTAAAACTTCCTTAACTCTTCTTGTGTCACACATGTTTCTGCTGTTTATGGAATTTCATCAGTTTAACAACTCAAACATTTATGGACAAGCTCTCAGCAGATAAATGAGAATTATAACAAAAACTAAAATCAGACAGTGTGCAGAAGCGACTGCCTAAAGTCGGAAAACTTATGTAGATCAGAAAATGTGCAGACTATTCTGCTAAATGTGTTAAAAGAAATTTTAGTGCCTTCAGATAATGTGCAGACTTGTTTGATATTAATCGGATAATATTAAGAAATCATGGAGAAACTTCGTATGCGAAAACTGCTGACTCGTCTGCCAAATGTCTGAGGGATTTTTATACAACTCAGTTGATTGTATACTAAAGCCTCCGATTTTTTTTTGACGTCGGACATGTCGGCAAAAAATGTTCGCTGCATGCAAATTTACACGTTGTAGTGTATGTTTGTTTGTATGTAACATAAGTATTTCACATTTTAAAATAGGTAAAAATATTGAAAGCAACTGCAAAAACCAAGTGATTGTACTTTCACAAAATTTAAAAAGAAAAATAAGAATTAAGTACATACGAGTATAAGAAACTTTAACTTTATTGTGCATAATATTTTATTTATCCATACAGGCAGGCACTGCTGTGTGTGCGAACAATTATGCCAAATTTGGGAAGCGAAATGATTTCAACTTCTGAAAAAAATCAAGTCAAATTCTGGACCAAGATTAATTAAAGCTTAAAGAAGTAAAATTCTAAACAAATTTTAAGTTGTTATTTTGCCATCTACTTTTTAAATATTTTAGTTATTATCTATTATTAGGAGACCTTTCTGTACTAAAGACTTACATCCATACATGCTTATATTTGTGCTATAATACCCTGCAGATAACGCGACCAGTTCATACACGCATGTAAAGTATACCCCGTAGAGGACTAGGATTAGGACTAGACCAAAGGTAACCCAAATGTATGGAGAAAACATGGCCGATTTAACATTACGATGTTTTAGGGCTGGACTATATAACCCAGCTTTGCACTACATCGGCGTAGTCTCAAAAATACTCCATGTCACTACTTCATGGAGCACTCAATTGTTCGTGTTGAAATTCTTAAAACACGAGCGCTTGTCGTTTAATGACAAACTCTTGTTTGCAAATGGCATGATGCATGTTTTCAAATGATATGGTCCATGACTGCATTACATAGGACCATGTTATAACTACTCCATTTGAACTAAATTGGACCACGTAGTCCAATATTATCTGCAGGGTATTTACACAAACGTACATATGAAGATATTAGGGCATTTATTTTACTCGACTTTTACATTGTTCGATTAATCAATTAATCGAAATTGAGGTTTTTAAATTAATCGAACAAATGAGTAAAACTTTTATTTCGTCCGAGTTATTTGAGTAAGCTTGTTGGAGTTGATCGGAAAATTTTGGCATTTACTCGATTTGTAGCACATTTTTGTGAACAAAAAAATTAAACAAATAAAATTTTTTTTCGTTTTATATATTTTAATAATGAAACCAAAAGAAAAATATATTTCTACATAAATTAGATCATTAACTGATCATTTTAATTTTTTCATTATTCTTATTTAGGACAATATTGTAAGTACTAGAAACACATAACCGTCATCTTTTCTATTTATTATTGTATAGCTTCTGATTAGTGGCCACCCGAACGAAGTAAAAACTTTGACCAATTTCATAAATTTTTATAATTGCTCTAAATTTTTAAGTACAAAAGTTATTGAAACAATTCATGCTTTGTTTTATAGGACAGTAATGATCATTTAATATTGCCATGGAAAACTGAACTGGAATAATTAAATGGTCGAAAAGTGGACGCTTGAAAATTACACAATTTTTTTCGCATTTAATCGATTTTCAATTCAACCCTGTGTGAACCCTGTTGAACATAAAGCATTGATTTTTTTGGTAGTGAAGAAAACAAAAACAAATTTAAATTTTTTATTATTCTTTTCAATATAAATAAGAGAACGACCTCGTGGGACAGGCCCTTAGTTCTAAAAAAATATCATGCTTTTTCTTTCTTTCATAAATACTTTTTTCGATTGAACATTTCTTACATTACTAAGAATGATCGATCTTTCACTAATTGTAGACGCTAGAGAATTTAAGAAAAGTGAAATAAAAAGCATTTCCAATTCATCCGATCAATTCTTTGTTTTTTTTAGATGCATAAGTAATATTTTATATGACAAATGTTATATTTTGCTCTTTGATTCTGTGAATGCTTTTAATTTTTTATTGAATTCCGCCGTTAGATTACATTCGATACTTTAATACGAAAAATCTAGTTAACTAGTTGCTCTTGAAATGTCTTCTTTATTTCAAATAATTTCTGTTTGATATTTCCGAATTTTTGTACAAGATATTTATTGCTAGTGCGCAGTTTACATAATTAATTCTTTGATCATGCGGTCTATTAGTATGAAATAACGTTTGAATTGAATGGCAAATTTCACATGATATCAAAAATTTTGCCAGTTTCTTTTAAGAAATCTACATAAACTTAATTAAAAAAAAGAAAAATTTACATAAAATTTTTTAGTCGAGTTATTCGATTAATTGACCTAAATTACACTAATAAATTTTTACCTGAAATTTAAATTTTTTGTTTCATCGAACATTATTTGATTTCAATTATTCGATTAATCGAGCAAACATTATTCGAGTGAATACCCTAGAATAAGTGTCTTCTTTGCTGATACCGAAAATAAAAATTACATAATAGAAATGTTAAAAATAACCCCAACCATAAACCATTTTGAAATGTCAGCGAATCGCAAATTAAATTGTACGTTACACTGTTTTAGTTCTTCTTTTTAATTTAATTCTTTATAAAAGTGATGCACGAAAAAATAGCAAACGTTTTCTATATTAAAGACAAAAAAATAGCAGGCGAGGCTGCAGCCAAAGCTGAGTTTTGTTTCTTTGCTCAAGTGACAAAAATTGCGATTTCTATACAACTCGTGATTTTTATCAATTAATTGTGAATAAAATCAATAGTTATGGATCGTTTTTAGTGAAATATGGCTCGTTTTGTTGGGAACATATTTACCTATATGCTAATAGAAAAAAAATTAAATATATAGTTGCTGTTTTTTAATTTTTCATTAATTTGTAATATATTTTTTTGCACAAGTTCCATAACAACCTTGAAACTACTGAACTAAGCACAGCGTAAATATAATATTGTTTTCGGGTTGCATGTTTTTTATTTAACTGAATAGGACAGACCGTCCTAAAGTTATGTTAATATTAGTCGTCCAACTGCTGCCCTTTTGTCATAAGGGTATATCTCGAAACACCGAAGAAAATATCATCAAACTGCAACTAACAATTCGAATTGTTAATATGTAGTTTAAATTCTAACTAAATATATTTTTAATTAATATAACAAACTAAGTTGTTGACATTTTTTTCACAGACATTTTTTCAACAAACTCAACTAACCAAATTTTTTTGTTATGTATGGCGCAAAAATTCAAAAATTTTTTAATATTTTTTTGATTAAAACCTAACTTAACCTAGTAAATTAAATTACTCAACAAAATTATTTGTTAAATTATATCATAACGGAATGCGCCCATATAGAAGAAAAATAAGAAATCAAGTTTTGTGTGTACTAATTATTTCCGTATTTAATAACGAATAGCTCTGTAGCTGAGAGGTAAGAACGTTAGTTAGTCTATTAGTCCAGAGCTCGTCGGCTCGATTCCGCACAAAGATATTTATTGTTTTTCGCAGACAAGCAAAAAGTCGTTTCGAGGTTGTGATTACTTATATAAAAAAAAATTGTTAATCTAACAATAATGATAATCAAAATTTGTCCGGAAATTCAGCAATTTACATTGTTAGTATAACAATAATATTAATTGAAATAACTTTGAAATCAAAAAAAAAATTTTTTTTCAACAAATTATTTGTTGAATTATTAATTGAAAATATTTTTCTGATTTCCCCTTAACTTATAATTTCGTAATTGTAATTACAAAAATCGCTATTGGTTCAAAATCAATTAATTATTTAATTGATATAACAAAAAACTAATTGTATTTACAATTTTGTTTTTCTATGAAACCAGAACTAATTTGAAGAAACCGAGTGAAGATTCCTATTCATCACCCCAAAATAACATAAGAAATAACTCTCCGTTGCTTCGAATCTAAAAGTTGACTTGAATTTGTAATCATTGAAAATTTTAACAAAAGTCGCTCAAAAGTTTGTCTATATTTTCAGAAGAGACTAAAAATTGTTCTTGAAAAAAGTCTTCTTTTCATAATGGGGTAACTTTTTTTACTACAATTAATTTAAGTATCGAATACTCAGTTTTTATTTTATGTGCATATTCATCCATATGTATGTATTTATGTCTATCTATATGTGTGTGTGTGCAATGTCGTTGTCTAACATCATATTTGCTTAACAATTGTTTCAATAGACCGTTAATGAATGGTTAAAAGGAAGAATACTGACTGACTGTATGTATGATTTTTGCTTAAAAGTGTTTATGGCATTTTTATGATATATTGACATTTGACTACAGACAACACTCACACCTGCACACATGTATGAGTATGTTAATTTCTCTTTTTTTATTTTCTTTTCAGCATTTTAATTGTTAGTTTTCCCCGTGCAAACGTATCTATGATTGTTTGTTTAATACCAAATACAAAACATACGAACGAATACTTTGTTTAAGAATGTAAATAAAAATAGTAACCAAACAAAATGTTGGTTGATATAATCATCAAAAATATTTAGTCTTTCTGCATGCACACACACATTTATTCATTCATTCATACATATGCACTTGCTTGCATACTTTTTTTGAGTGTGCAATTATTCTTGTGGACAATTATAATATTTGCTTAGCCCAGAAAAAAAAGAAAGAAATATTTAGTTGATACAAAAGGAGTCACAACACACAAACATTATTAAGACCAACAATATGTTGACATTTTTGTTGAGTTTTTATTTATTTATTTATTTTTATTTTTATTTGTGTTTCCTTCCATGTCCTAAAAATCCTTCCTTTGCTACAAATAATTTTCTGTTTAATTGTACTTTTTATATTTTCATACGACATTTGGTTTTAGGTCATTTCACATTTATTTCATTTAGTTTGTTTGCAGTGTCAACCAATAATTAAGCTGAAGAAGAAAGAACCAGAAGAAAAACAGGACATGTCATTAAAGTAACAACAACATTGTGACACACTAAATGCTCATAATTTAATGAGAGTGTGTACGGAAGGAAACACGCTCATGTTATTTTACTTGCAATTATTAAACTATTAGACAAGTTTATTAAACATAATTAACTTAAATAAATGATCTTAAGACAGCAATACACCCACACACACACACACACACACACACACACATACTTACTCATATATAACACATCAGTATTTGTTTAATTCAACTTTAGTTTATATGTTAGACGACTTATCAATTAAGATCTGTTATTAACACAATAATGAAATATGTAACTCTTTGTGCATTGTCTTTTAAATGTGGATAAAATATATTGAAAGAACTTATCAGAAATTGTTAAAAATCGATTTTATTTCTATTTTTTATTTCTAGTTTGGGCATTGGAAGGGCACATTTTGAAAAGCAGCCGCCCAGTAATTTAAGAAAATCAAATTTTTTCCATTTCGTTATTGCCCTGTATGATCGTGCTGGCCAACCGATTGAAATCGAAAGAACTGCATTTATAGGCTTTATCGAAAAGGATTCGGAAGCGGACACTACAAAAACCAATAATGGAATACAGTATCGACTACAACTGCTCTATGCTAATGGTATGTAAAAATCTAATTTACTCAAAAAAATTATTGCAAAAAAAAAAAAAATATACTGACACACTGTCTGAAAGATATCGAATCCAACATAAATAAATAGCGGAGTTTTGAGGCAATAAGCATAAAAAATACACACGAATTGATGTATTTCCGAGCACGAACAATGAGATTCTCTCATTTTTTAAAAGATATTTTTTTCCAAATTGCGTTGCCATACGTTTAGAGCACAGAATACTAAAAAATGCTTATAAAACAATGTAGATTTTTTTGCAGAGTTGCAAAGTGGGGTTCTTTTTTAAAGAAACGTGCTCAACTTTTTATACGCAAAGTCAAAAAATGTATCCAATCGATAGTTTCTGTGGTTCAACGACAGTGGCTTAAATTGTAACTGGGCTAAGTGGATGCACAATATCTTGAAAAGATCCACAAAAAAACTTTTTTCTGATGTGGCCGATCTGGTGAGCTTCATCAGTCCCATTTAGCGCTGATGAAGCGGGCTAAAATATTGCAGACAAATATTTGCCATAAAATTCTACTATAAGTCTTCAAAGACATCTAACCTCCAACCAGACTCAACTTGAATGCCATCAATTATTCTGAACTTAAAATGCGTTTAAGGGTTAATTTCGTACTTATTTAAATTATTACTCGGCATAGAATATCTTTTAAGCCTTGCGTTTAAGGTAAAAGATGTGTTAAACATTTTTATATAAAATACCATGAGAAACATTTTTGTAAACATTTCAGCCTTCTATATCGCCCCTGAAGGAAAGTGTTTGGTTAAAATAAATGTTTTTCCTGGTGTTTTACTGATCTTATACCTTAAACGTAAGGCTTATAATATTTTCTATTCCGATTCACTATAACAATATGCAAAATAATGGAAATTTAACTCCCCCTAAAATTAATTGAGATGTAAACTTTCAAAATGCCGACACACGTATATATTTTTTAGTGTCCTCTACCCGAATCAGTCGTCAGAATCTTATTGGTTTGAAAAAATTTGATTTGGTTATACAGTGTTCTATAGATAGATTGACAGAACACTGCGGATAAATTACACAACAAGAGGTTTTTCTACAAAAATTTAGAAATTTCTGTTATATTATTTTGCATAAATATATAAACTTCAACTTTCTCTTAAAACCAATTAATAAAACTGTTTTAATAAATTTCATATTTCTCTTTTAGGTGCCCGTCAAGAACAGGATATTTTTGTTAGACTTATAGATTCCGTAACAAAACAAGTAAGTTCGAATTGAAAAAAAAAACAACAAATTAATTTCTATGTATTTTCATTCTATTGCTTAAATTTTCAAGAGTAAAAAGGCACATACACACACACACACACATATACACAAACGAAATGAATTTGTCTTCAATTGAGCCATAAGTTGCATTCAAAATTGATTGTCACAGTTAATTAAGTGCGTCCTGCACGCATCAGCCAACATACCAACCAACAACAAACAGCTCAATAAATTGACTTGTCAAACACTTAAATGGCCAACAATGGATGGATGCAAACAAACGTACGATTACAATAAAGAACATAAAAATCTAAGTCATTACCTTTCGAGGTAGCGCCCACTAAAAGGATTGTTTCAACCGTTTTTGGTTTTTTTTTTCTTCGTACATTTGTGCGAATGTCCTTTGGGCTTAAGGAGGAATGGGGGAGGACAGTCAAATAGTTTGTGAAAAAAAAGAAAAAAAACTGCAAGCACAGCGTTTCGAAAAAGTATTTTTTCCTGAATGAATTGACTTCACTGGACTGGCCATATGTCTTCTCATTGAATGGGGCTGGCTGGTGAGGGCGGACGAGCGAGCGTGAGTTAAAGGGAGAGTAAGTTAGATAGAGATCTATTACAATTAAAATAGTTTTTTCTTTGGTGTTCATCCTTGGATAACAGTTTTGCAGTGAATTGTTATAAAATGACTAACTATTTTAACTAATACATACTACTCTACGCAAGCACTCCTGCAAGGATAAATGTATTTCGGTCAATACGCTCATGCATGTGTGTGTACGTAAAAGTTTTACACTGGTATTTATGTATTAGTGTGAGTATGTGTGTGTGTGTGTCTTTTTTTATTCTGTATTGTTTTCAAGGGCAATTAATTTCTAGGGTGACAAATTTTTATAGACTCTATTATGAGTATTATTGTTGTTGTTGTTGTTGTTTCTTTTATTTTTATTATAAAAATTGTATAAACAGGCGAAGGTCTTTGTTGTAAATTGGATGTTGTTTTTATTGTAATACTTGGGTGTAAAGTATTTATTTATTTGAATAACAAAAAAAAAAAAACACAGAAACAGACATACTGAATGAACTCCAATATTTTTTACCCCTTTAATTTTTTATTAAGTCTTTATCATCAGCAGATGATGAAAACATGAAAATGTACCATTGATAATACGAATAATACGAATAATACGAATAATAATATTGTGCCATTTATTGTGTTATTTTTTATAATAAATCGATTTACTGGTCAAAGTCAGTTTGTGTTCAAATAAAAAGAATCAATGAGCCATGTGTCTATTTTTTTATATTTTTTTATCTGCTTTAGAAACAATATTTTGAATAATAGAAATAAAATCGAAAAAAGATAAGAGTGTAGAAATTATTGATTTTAAGAAATTTATTTGAAAAAATTGCAAAATCGCGAAACATGTGTAATTTACTTGACTCATATTAGAATAGATGATAGATAACACTGTACCACAAAATTAAATTAATTTTTTCAAAATAACAAATTTCTATAGACGTGCTTCAGCGTTTTGAAAGTTTACACATGCGACTCATTTTAGAGAGAATTGAAGTCCCACTCCTCCATTTTGCACACAGTTATACTGAAGCAATACAACAAATATTATAGTCGTTACATTTTAGGTGTTAGGGGTAATCAGAACTTTTATGTAAAACACCACGAAGAAACTTTTTCTGTAACATTTTAATCTTCTAACTTCTTTCTGTATGGGTCTTTTTGTCACTTTTTAAAAAAAAGGGCAAACAACTCCCCTCGAACAGCAACATAGTGGGGCTTAAATGCTGTACAAAAATATTTGTCATAAAATCTACTATAAATCCTCATAGATAGCAAAGAAAGTTCCAAATTAATATGTGCACAAAAATTTTCCTCGTAGTATTTTACATAAAAATCCTCAACATTTCTCATACGTAAAATGGAACAATTACAACCCATTAAAAACTTTGCTTACTTGTAGGCAAAAAAGTATATGAGGATTTAAGTCGTAACTATCCTACGTTAAATGGAACTGACACAAAACAAGTCACGTGACTGGTCTCCAGGTGGTAGGGACCAGTCCGAGTTCTAACACTTCCTACGAAGCGGACCAAGGACTTTTGCATGGGGATGGACTAGGATGGGGTTAATTGATACTTTGTATGCACCTTGTAACTTGTCTCTGAACTATCTTATGGAGATAAATATTATTCCAAAATTCAGCTGTAATTATCGATTAATTTATTATTTTATTATTACAAATCCAAGTAGAAATTGTATTTTATTTTCAAGCGGTGTCTTTGATAGGATTCGAACCGACAACCTCTGGCATGACAGGCTAATACACTACCCACTCTACCACAGGGGCACTTATATTTATAAATACCAGTTAAGCTGGAGTTAATATCTGAATATAGTTACGGAACAGGTTCCTGAGTGGCATGGCAGTTTCATTGAAGGGAGACAATTAATAATATATAGATACTGTGTGATAGGCCTTAGATCCAGGTGCATCGAATTTGTTCAGTGCCCTTTAGTACAATACTAGCCGAAGTACGAACTAAATTGACTGAAAATGGTTAATATGTGACCAATTACACAATATGGCTTTTTTCACCATTCACTACTCCTTATTTTTGATACCAGTCTCATTTTCTCAAGTCATAGGACGGGTACTTTGGTTACCTAATTTTCCGCAGGGTACTTACAATTTGACTCGATAACTACTTATTTTTGTTTGAGAAGTCCAAAAAATAAGAGGCACCCCTTACAAATGCATTTACATTGTCACAGCAATTAACTAGTTATTATTTGGCTTACTGGAAGCTAAAAAATAAGTAGTCCATGATGCTGCTAGGGGATTTGGGTGCAACTCAAGTTTCTTAGAACCATTTTATTTCAATTTCGTTGTACAGTGTTATTAACGCACATGGCAAAAAAAAATATTTATGTACAACTTTGTTTCTGTTTTGTTCAGAGCTTTTCAATTTTGTTTTTCAAAATCCTCAAATTAAATTTTAGAACTTTCGAATCACGAAAAAATACTGCTCATGCACGCGGTCTCACGCCAACCAAATTTGTGTATACTAATACATGCTCACGTTATAGAACAAAAAAATCACTCTCGATCATACGTGATTCCGGTCAATCACCATCGCTGATTTGCACGCTGAGTGATTAAATATTTAAAGCGTCTTTTAAAGATTTTTCTTAAAATTTTAATACTGCAGCAATAACACAAATTGGTAGGTGTGTAATGACTTTGATTTCGAAATAAACATTGAAATATTTCTCACACTTATTTAACAGCACCCCCCCTTGGAAACCTTAGAGTAAAAAAGGAAAAAGGCTTGCAACTATTTGTGCCTTTTTTTTTTGAAAAGTGTAAAGGAAATGAACAATCATTTGATCCGATTATCTTGTACGATCAAAGTAATGCTATTACGATTAGATAGTCGTCATTCTTTAAGCGACACAATGCACAAATATTGTTTGGTCTTTTTTTTTCTAATGTTTTAACAAACGTTTGACAGAAGAAAAATAAGGGAAGAAGAACTTGAAAAATTTCGAAACAATTTTATTTACACTTGAAATGTGATTACATTCGTTATAAAATAAAATTAAGGATACTTTATATCACATGCATTTTAAAGCAGTTCGGTAAAAGAAAGAAATCATTATTGTAAAGAATTTAGTTTTTCGAGGACGCGGAAATAGCGCCAGACTTTAATATTTGAGTAGCATTTGAACTAAGAGTGGTGGCGAGGGATATTAACATAATTGAGCTCACTAGCAGCATTTAAAGAAGGCAAACTATTTGAAATATTTTTTATAAGAAGGGCCTATTGCCTCTAGCCAGTTCCTCTCAAACAAAAATATGTCTTATTAAAGCGCTCCAGCAAGTGATTTGATTCAGTAGCATTGCACAGTGGGGCTGAATCAAAATATCTTGGAAATAATTCAGCCATTTCTAAACGAACATTCCGATCAGTATAAAATTTCACGTGAACATAGCTGATGAACATAGCTGATAGATGAACTTTTTACGTTGGTCAAGAGTGAAGCTATAATTGGAAAAATTTTATTCAAAAATATGAACAACACTATGCAACAAAATTGAACTTTTGTCATGACCTTTCATCACCACTATATTTTTCGAAAGTCGAAATTTAAAAATGTATGCATACTTTTTAATTTTTTTTAAACTTTTTTTCTAAATTTTGCGATTTTTCAAGTGGCTGCCACACCAATTTCATCATAACTTAGAAAGGGCTTATTGAATTTCCTTACAAAAAACACTAAAAAAAAATTGGAATAAAATATCCTTTAAGCCGTTCTAACCATATTTTTTATATACTCAATGGTTTCAGAATTATTCAGACCGCAATAATGAAAAATATGTATTTTTTATGCAATATTAAACAATTTTTATTATATAAAAATTTATAAAGAATCGAATATAGCAAATTTTACCATTTTGATTAAATGATCACAAAGCCACATATATTATAAATGAAATAAACTTTATTTCATGAAAATCGAGGGGTATATATTGACTTCATTCATAATTAATTGAAGTCACCTAATTTGTTTACATTGTACAACAAATTCAACTTTTTTTAAAAACAACATTTTTACAACTGATTCTCGTAGAAGTCACCAAAAAATACATTTTTTATGGAACAATTAACACCGCTATATCGCCACTGAAGAGTAGGTTTCTGCCCCTTATTTATTTGTAAGCAGAAAAAACCCATATTATGAAGAGCTACAGGGTTAAAATATTCTATAAAAATGCTAATAGTGACATTTTACATAGAAGTGCTGAACACATCTTATACGTTAAAAATAAGATCTACAAGATATACAATGCCGAATCAATATAATTCTGTGCAAAAGGGGGGTAATTTAAATCCCCCTAAAAGAAATCCCAGATGTAAATTTTAAAAATGCCGATACACGTATGTATTTTTTTGTGGCTTCTACCAGAGTCAGTTGTAAAAAGCTTGTTGTTTAAAAAAATTGATTTTGCTGTACAGTGTAAATATAAGTAAGTAATAGTAAGTTTTTGCCATTTCTAATTTTTCATATATGTTAAATTAATAAAAGTGTTCCAATTTTGCCTAAAAAAATATTTATATTACATCATTGCGATATGAATAATTTTGAAACCATTGAGTAACAAAAAAAATAATGTTAGCATGGTTGAAAGATAATTTTATTTAAAGTTTTTTAATGTTTTTTTTTTAAGAAAATTAGATTGCCCTTTTCCAAGTTATGATAAAATCGGTGGCGCAACGACTTCAAAACTCGATTTTTTGCAAAAATCAAGTAATTTCACTTTATTGTGAATAAAATCAATATTAATCCATCGATTTTCGTGAAGTAAAGCTTCTTTTATTTGTGGTATATGTAAAACTTTACGGTCAGTGAATAAAAATGCTAACATTTTACAATTTTAGATTTCTTATAAATTTTTAAAAACTAAAACTATTTAAATTTTGCATAAAAAAATATATTTTTAATGATTGCGGTCTGAATAATTCTGAAACCATTTTGCATATAAAAAAAATTACCTTAGAATGGCTGAAAGGTAATTTTGTTTTAAGTTGTCTAGTAATTTTTCTAATGAAATTGGATAAGCCCTTCATAAGTTATGATAAAATCTGTGGAGAAGCCTCTTCAAAAATCCCAAATTTAAAAAAAATTAATAAAAAAATTTATTCATAGAATTTAAAACTTCGGCTGTTTTTGTAGTTAAAGCATATAGTGGTACTACCCGGCATTTTTGTTGTTGCATAGTGTAATCAAAGATTTCATAGCATTAAAAACATTTAATACAAATGCACAAAATACCATTTTCCTTATATTTTTCAAAAAGTACGTATACTTAATGCTAAATATTAAGTATACGCACGGCGAAACATTACAATTGCAAAGTCAAGTAAAGCTATTTTCGTACGAGTTTTTATTTACAAGTCCATTAATTTTATACGTTTAAAAGAGATAATTATGTGTAGTTTTCAATAGGATCTTCCGATTTTAAGAATCTTCAAATTTTGTAAAGACTTTGTGCAAAAGAAGGAGAAAAATAGAGTTATGTGATGTTTTGTGCATATGAAAGTCGTTGATTATTTATATTCAAGCTAGATCCATTTGCAATTTTATACTGATCGGATTATCCGTTTATAAAATGCATTTTATGCCTTACAAAATCGCTTCTAGGTACTCCGGTTTTTGCTAGGAAGCCAAATTTCATTTATTCATCTCTCTAAGTTTCAAAAAAGAAATCCATTGAAGATTTTTTTTATATATTTTAACTACTTTCCCTCCAAAACTTCATGTTTGGCAATCAGCGGTCTTTGCACTAAAAACAGCACATTTTTGAACTCTTTGAGACATCTGGCCTTCAACATTCTCACCAAATAATCTGCTACTTAAGGGTTAAATTGCTGACCAAATTCGGTTGGTCGGTGTATGTTGCAACCCTCATAACAGTTGCTCTACATCTCTAATTTCAAAGGCAGCCAAATATGATGATAAACACCAACAACAGCAACACAACAATAAAAAGCCAACAAAAATATTCATAATTACACTTGATCAGATAACAAAACATGTTACATTACAAATGTTCGTCGCTCTTAAAGCGCTTTATCGTATCATATTTTGCGCTATTTCGATTTTTGAAAAAAAAGACACACATACAGACAGACAGACACGCCAAACGAATGAATGAATGAATGAAAAACAAAAAGGAATCAAAAGGTTTGAATGATTGGGAGGAAGCAAATTGTAATTTGTGTCCTTATGAGGATAATGCTTCACTGTACGAATACCACGTGCTGATATGCCAGATAGATTGGCTACAATAAGAGAGATCATATTTCAACAAAATCTACCGTCATAAATGAGACCAAATCGAATGTAATGCCAAAAAATATTCATTCACTGGTAACAAACAAACAAACACACGTTTTTCGATTTTAAAACTGCATAAAATAAAACAACAAAATTATTTATCGCGATTGTACGCATTATAGACAATAAACTCACTCATACCAACACACATACAATGTTTAAGGTGTGAGTGTGTGAGTGAGTGTATGTGTGTGCATGCTTTGTGTACCTAGAAAAATATTGTTGCAGCTATTTTTCCGTTTTTAACAAAAAAGTAGTGTCCTGCGATGCTGCATATTGTTGTTAAAACTGCAGCAGTAAAAAGGCAACAACTAAAACAATGAGTTGATGGCTTATTGTCGTCCGCAGTAATTTGGTTTAGTCCGAATCTATCGTTGTATCGTTTAAAATAGAAATGATTCTGCCATCAAATCCTTCTGGCTATTGAAAACACACTAAAATATTTTAGCAAGTTCTCGTTTTCCTTTTTCCATCTCATTTTTTTCAGATATGAACGAACAATAATGCCATCATAAAAACAATAACCATAATGATGGCGATAATGATTAGTTTTTCTATTTACGAGTATGAAAGTATTTTTTTTATTAATATTTTTCAGTTGGTATGAAAGCGCTAAATACTCCTCGTACGTATGAATACATTTTATGCAGTTTGTGTTATAGAAGAGACTTTAAAAAATTTCGAAATTCAAAATTTATTAAATTGAAAACTATTCAAATTAAAGAATTTAAGTCGATTAACAAACTTTAGAGTGCAAAATTAAACTTTAAAAGCTTTTCAAAGTTTGAAATTAATTCTAGTGTTTTAAAAGAAACTCAATTTCTTATTTTCGATACTATGAACTTTAATTACAAATAAAATATGGTTAAAAGCACTGGTCGACAATTTTTTTAAATTCAAGTATTGATGCATGTGATCATGAAGCACATATTCAATAGAACACTGAAGATGTCACATAGCCGAAACCGGCCTGTTTACAAACCAAATTTGACGTGGGATGACGGAAAATCGTTCCAAACACATAAGCTATAGTAAACCCCTAAATCAAAAATATATTACACTGAAAGAAGTTTTTTCATCATTTCTGTAAATTTCGACATTAATCCAATGAAAAACTTGACGCTTCGTTGGGTTAATGAAGCAAGCTTCGTTAAAATTATTTTAATAAAAAAATCACCAAATATATGAAATAATTTTATTGATACAATGTAATAATTTTGCTAAACTAATGAACATATTACATTATGTTGAAGAAATTGTGCATTATCTTAATGAAATTATTTCATTATGTTTATTAACTTAAACTGTTTTATTGGCCGTTTTAATTTATTAACTATTCTACACTACAAATATATTCGAAAGACACTAGTGCACATCAGAAAAACTCAAAGAAATATATATGGGATTTACTTCGCCGTTCTTTCATAAATGCAATGAAATTTTTCATCAAAACAATGAAATACGTTTCATTGAAATGATTGCATTAAAAAATTAGAAAAATTTTAATATTTCTTAATTTTTAAGGGTATAGATTTCAAGCTTTTTAATTAACCATTAAAATTCTTGGTCTAAACTTAAAGGGGTTTCCATAAAATATCAAATTGTTGTTGTCTTAAGTCGAATGAAATTTTCTAACGAAACTATGAAAGCTAATGAAGTAATTGCAATGAAATTTTTTTTAAATTATTGTAAGATTTCACATATAAGTAATGAATGTATTACTAGAAATGTGAAAAATCTAACGAATTCCTTACAATATTTAACACGAAAGCCCGTATTCAAATTCTTTTCGAGTCGTACTACTATAATTTCTGATCTGTTTAATAGTTTCAGAGATATTTAGGATGTTGTGTTGAAAAAAGTTATCATTGGTTTAAAACAAAATCTTCAAAAATTGACAAATACAAAAATCTCCTCCACAGAAAAGAAAAATCAGCCCATCCATACTTCAATTAATCCCATGCGGTATTAAAAGTACGATAATCCCGGATTTCCTTAAGTCCAGTACAGAAAGACTAATTCAAGTACGAATATTCAAGTGCTACTGAACTTAACTTGTCATGTTTGTAAGCCAACGCCTTACACAACTCAGCTAAATCAGTACATGAAAGAACGTCAGCTAAAATCCAATATTCACCAGCAGCATGTAATACGATGTCTGACGGTTATTTATCGGCACTGCACGAACAAACAAAATAATCAACAACAAAACAACAACAAGAGCACAACATTGGATTGAAGCTATCAACAAGCAAGCAAATACTAACACACTACGACTATGTAAAACGTTTATAAGAATTTCTGTACTCAATTTAAGAAATTTTTTATTGGTTCAAGATTTTTTACAAGACTTTTATCCCGTTTTCGGCTTGATTTAAATACATTTTAGTGTTATTAGTACTTAAATTTTTGAGCACGACTCGCACTCAAAGTAAGTATAAAATACTTGAATTTAGTACGGCGTTTTTCTCTCTGTCTCCTTACTCTTCGGACAGAAATCTGAATATGTTACAAAAAATCGAAACGTATTTCATAAAAATCGATGCAGTTTTTATTTTATTGAGAATTAAGTGCCTGTACTTCATTGACGGAAATTGCGATGTGCATACGGGATTTAGACGAAGACTTTTTAGCTTGATTTTTTTAGAGTTGATGGTCGAACGGGTTTAAAATATATTTAAGCGATTAACAATTTCAAAAGCTGGTATTCTGCTAAAATCAAACTAAAAAGTCTGCGTCTAAGTCCCGTATAACTAACACTCTCGTATTTTTGTGTTACTATTGAATTTTCGCAATTTAGTTTATTTCCGTGAACTTGTTATAGAAAAATATGAAGAGTGATTTACCTGCAGGCCATCATCCCATTTGAAGCTCAAAGTGTTAAAAAAACTACAGTTGTTTGTTCGAGTAATAAAACATTGTTTCTGTTAGTGTTTTGTTTAATTACGACAGCAATATATTTCCAGCCACTTAACCCAATCGAATATTGAGAACGATATGGTTAAGATTTTGCTCTTCTGGTATATCGTAGAAAGCCTTGCCAGGGCACAAGGATTTATTTTCTTCTCTGGCAAGCAATTATGCCACAAACTCATAGATGGAATCCTTTTAGCGCCCCCAAATGGCTTTGCATGAAGTCTTCCGTATATTTGATAATAATGGGGATCTGTTTTATATGAAATAAATTCCCGAAAAACTGAGCACTTATTCCATAGGTATCAATTTTGGGTAATATCTCATTTCATTGCAGACTTATCTCATTTAAGCAACTTGGATATTTTTTCATTTGCTTTATTTGGCATCAATATATCAAAAGTTTCATAATAAAAAAGAGTATTTTGGGTTTAATATTGGAAAATTCGAGCAGAAGTTTCTGCAGATGTAATTTAGTCGTATCAAATTGGACTGCAACTTGTTTGCTCGGTTTATGTCCGTCCACACCACTTCAAACACTTTAGAATAATTTATGTTGTAAATTTATTCTCTTTTAAATCTACTTTCATATTTTCAACATTTATCATTGTTCGAATGTGTGTGTGTGTGTGTGTGTGTGTGTTTGTATGGTTTGTGCGTGTATTAAAATGTTACAATATATGTGTATGTGTGTCAGTATGTATTTTTGTATTTGTTTATCTTGTGTGAGTGTTAATTAAGCGATAAAATTAATTCGAACGTCAACACTTTGAATTAATGGTGCTGAAATTCACTGGCAGCAAAAAATAATAATAAATACATGTTCATATATACAATCTTATATAAGTTCATCTGAATGTGTGTGTGTGTGCGTGTATGTTTGTGTATATGCGATTATAAAAGCAAAAATCAACTTTCAATAGCTCTCGTATTTGCAACAACAAACAGCAGCCGCAAGAGTAGCGGCTGATAAAAGCCATCAAATATGGCCGTATAAATATTTATAAAAATACACATGTATGGATGCATGTGTATGGGTATTTTGTGCAATTTGCATGCTACATTCACACAGATACAAATATATAAATTGGAGACAACATTTCAAACATGTGTATGAAGGTTTTGCAACGCCCCATAATACAAAAAAAAAGAAAAACAGATACGAAAGAGTATTATTGCCCCTTTTATTGATGTTGAGTGCCTGCACTAACCATCCAGCGGGAAATAGAAGGGGCACGGATGCCTTCTAGAAGGCCTCTGTACTCCTTCTTTTGGATAAACAAGCCCCGCTCGCTCCACTCCATACTCATATCTTTTTTACACACGTTGTCATTGCGGGGAAGGTCTTCCGTTTGCTAGTTCTGGAAAGCCTGACAAAAGACCTTTTAAAAAGGTAATTTTGAAGGGTTTCTAAGGATGGTCTGTCAAAAAGCAAATGGAGGTACATTTTTTTTAATCTCGGTATTTTTATAGCGGCTTCTTTATTTTTTATTAATGTGATTTTTTATTTCGAATTATTTCCTTTCATCTCAAGTAATTTTTGTACGAATGTATTTATTAAGAAGGATTTGGATGTAAATAGTTTCGCCGGTATAAGTATACGCTAATTAGCTCTATCATAAACGGCATAATACAAGTATTTTTCTTGTACGTGAATTTCAGCTTTATATATAAATTACTTGCAAAAAAAGAATATGAGAATATTTTTTATTTATAAAATACATTTTTAATTAATAAAACCAGCGTTGTCAACTCGGTGGTTCTCGCACTGCTTTTAGTGCTTTTTAAACTATTTCATGCGAACATTTTTAGAGTGCTTTTTTTGAGACAGCCAAAATTCCAAAATAAATTTGTTTATCTAAAAAATATTTGTTAAGGGTAAAATTCTTTCTTAATGGAATTATTTCCTGATCATACTTTTTTGTACACAGAAAAAATTATGATAGCTTTTTTCTTAAACAAACATGTTTTTGAAACTGATTTTAAATCTTTATTATTGTCTCTATTTGATTTGATAAATAATTTTGTTTGACTTATTATTTCATTTCATTTACCTACCGCCAATGTTGGCAACCTGATAAAGTTATGAAATTCTTTGATTTATTTTTTATATTTCTCTAAAACATTTTTTGATTGAAACAATTTGTTTATTGAAAAAATCAGAACTTTTTTTCAAGCAAGCTATTACAAATTTTTGGGTTTGAATTTACAAATTTCTTTATAGGACCTAAATTGCACAAATTTACATTTGGTTCAGGGAATTTGGTATTTGAAGTGAAAAATTAGTTTTTTCTGTGAAAAGCACAAAATGAATTTTAAAATGACATATGTATGTTCCGATTTTAGTTTCCAGTCTGCAGACCTTATGTGTACAGCACTGAAGACTTCAAAATAAAATCATAACATAAGAAAAGTCCACTTTGTTCCCTTTAATATGACACCTCAATGGAGTACCTAGAGTAAGTAGGTTTAAATTTATATGTACATAATTTTGTTAAATCCGTTTAGCATATTTTTTTGAATTTTCCATTCTCTAATCGCTATATTTCGTGAAACAGAAAAATAGATCGTGCTAAGATTTTTCAGTAATGCTAGTTATTGGAGAGGCATCATTTGTACCAAAATTTATAAAAATCGAAAGTCCAAGGAGAATTGGGTTGATGGTATTATTAGTTTTACCCCATATTTATGTTGATTTGCGCGGGCTATGAGTTCATTTCCGAGTTATGAGTTCATTATGAGTTATACGACTTTTGTTTTGGAAAATAAATCGACCCGCTCTAATTCACAAGCTTAGACTTGATAGCTGTAAGAGGAGTAATTCCTGCGCCATGTGATGCGCATGTAAGAGTAGAATATACATATACGTATGTAGAATTTCTTTATAATTGGACGGGTAAAAACCCAGTCCTTGTTGGAAGTTTTTGAAATTACTCAATATAAGATATTTTTGAAATGAAATTAAAAAAATTTTTTTTTCAAATTTACGCGTTATTTTCCTTGTTTCAGTGCTTTTTTTAAAATTGAAAAGTTGAAAACGCTGAACAGAATGAATTTCTTTTGTTTTGGCAAAAAAAACAACAAATGCTACTACTTCTCTTCTCCCTTCTCATAGAAGCGAATATGGAATGTGTATTCTATCTTTTATACGAAAGAGCCGAGGCCTCCTGTAAGGCAATCTTTAGCAGTTCGATAATAATGGTATTGAATAAAAAACTGTTTAAGCAGGCCTTTAATAAGGCCTGAAGTAAGAAGGTCTTCTGGGTTTTCCCGCTGGGCAAACAACAAACACACACACCGACACACATCCAAACACACACTAGTTGTATGAAAACATGTTTGCATACATTTACCATATTAAATCACATGAATATTGGTTGGCACATTAAACGATAACCACAATGGCTGGCTGGCTGACGTTGTTGCTTTTAAAGCCAAATTTATTTTTTGCCATTTGAAAACTTAAAAATATGAAAAAAAAAACAAACAAGTAAATAAATAAATATTTATGTAAAAATAATCTAGTGAAAAAATATTATGAAAAATATAAAAAACAAACTTTGTGTTGCATTCATTGTAATCGTATTTACATACAAAATTCAATGCATTTTTCTTCTTGTTTTCGAAGTTTAGCAAAAAGCAAAACTAAATATGCAGTAATAGATTTAAATACGTTCACAATTAAAATGAAATTTATGCATAAATTGTGTACATACACATAAATTTCATTGAATATAAAACAAACCTCTCTCAAGCCCCACCCACTCCCCACTTTTGATATCCTTGTATCCCAACTCATGTTCTGCAAGGACATGTGCCAATCATCATTAGATTTTTATATATTCATTTGTATGCCAACCGAAATGTATGTGTGTGAGTATATCTATGATTGTCAATTCAAAAACTAAAAACTGTCGATTGGAATATGTTGAATTTCATGAAATTTTTTACCCAAAAAATCTAACAAATAAATTGTTAATGGAGGAGGCAAGTTAAGCTAAATATGTCAACAAAATTTAGAGTTATTTGCTTTAGTTTATTAACTAAAATATTGCTTTTATTATATTCACAATTAAAATTTGATGGAAACACAATATATCCATTAACAGTAACAGTGGCATAATAAATGAAAAGCATGAACAGGCCTAATGTACTATATGTATGTATGTACCCAGTAAATATTTTATGCGGAGCTCGGTCCAAACGCGGTCAGAAATTCAGCATAAGATGTCGACTTCGTATTCGAAGTCGAGCAGAAAACGTACCGAAAATCATATGAAAGGCTGACAAGAAAGCGGACCTCTTTGTGTGAGGAAATTATGAAAACTTTGTCGATATGTCTGAGAGAACTCTGTATGAACTCTGAAGAATTTTCTAGGAAAATGCTAAAAAAAATTTCGATGGCAGAAAAATGTCTGCCTAAAACTATGAAAATTTTCTGGTTTTTCTGATATTTTTTACTTCCTTACTTCCTTAAATTGCCTTTCGATAATGTGTAGACTAGTCTGATATTAAGCGGGTAACATTTCAGAAAATGTGCAGAAATGTCGTACAATGGTATCGATTCATACATTTGGCGGTAAAAAAATAAAAGGGCTCGTGTCCTTCCCATATATCCTCAAATGAAAAATATTCTATAGTTACTGATATAAAAATTTTAGTTTCCAGAAACTTCTCACATAAGATAATTGTAATGTCCATAGTTTTTGCACCAAACTTTGTCTAATTCGGAGCAAGGATACTCTTTGCTCAAAAATGTTACTGTTGTACGAAAATTGTGATTTTTATCAATTGAGTTCACTTACTTATTTGTGAATAAAATCAAAAATTATCGGTCGATTTTAATGGTATATGGCTTGTTTTGTTTGAAACATAATTACCTATGTGTTAATAGTAAAAGAATATAATTTTTCTTGTTTTTTTTATGAAGATTTTAAAAACAAAATACGTTTAATATGAATCCAAATTGATTATTAGGCTAAGGTTCGTAACGTTATATTCAGAAAGAATTGGGCATGATTAATATTCCAAGGAACAAGGGAAAAATTAACATCAACTTAATTTTTCAACGTACACAGCAGAACAGAGTAGCGCCACTTTCGGAAGCCGCTACACTTCCATCGTCAGTGCTCACGTGTATTTGCTTATCACCACTTGTCAGGTGGATCTGTTGAATGTGATTTTAATTCTTATATATACAACTTTTTCGTGAAAATTGAATACGAGAATTAAATCACTATCAAGCTGATATTAAAGAGCACTTTCCCAGCGTTTTTTCTTTTTTAACATATATATATATATATATATATATATATATATATATATATATATATATATATATATATATATATATATATATATATATATATATATATATATATATATATATATATATATATATATATATATATATATATATATATATATATATATATATATATATATATATATATATGTATATATATATATATATATATATATATATATATATATATATATATATATATATATATATATATATATATATATATATATATATATATATATATATATATATATATATATATATATATATATATATTATAAGTTTGCTAAGCATCGGTGAAAGCACCCTCCTTCATTGGTATTGTAGCAGAACCGTCGGCGAATAAATGGCTACACAGCTTATATAAATTAATGCTTCTACTTGACGCCAGAGGGACTGCAACACTGCTCTACAAAATTTAACAAAAAAAAACGCGCAGTAGCAAATCTGTATATGAATTAAGCTTTCTATTTCTTTCCCATTCTACCATCTGTTCTCTCTACACTATCCCTTTCCCAAAGAAGGTAACAGATCAATCCATTAACTGGGAGGCATTAATTGCCTGATTGTGTTACTTCTCTTTATTAGAAAAAACTCTGTGCGTCGTACCAAGAAACCGCCCACTATTCTAAAGGTACGGTCACATTTGTCCAAAAAGCGTAACAAATACTTTTGCTCATGGTTAGTGTGACTTAAATTGTTTTTTTATATCACAGTATAAAGTTAATTATGCCGCAAAAAGCTATTTTTTTATACTATTTTTAATAAATGCGAAACCATAATTAAAAAAAATATTGAAATTAAAGGAAATACAATTTTAGCTTATCTGTTGGTCACGTTTTTTCGGCAAGTGTGAGTGTACCAATTGTGACTGTACCAAGTGTGACTGTACCTTAAGGGAGTTGTTAACAACTCGCTTGATTATCTAGTAAAGTTTCACATAACGTCAGATATGTCGGCCAAAATGTTCCCTGGGTAGGATCCTATGTTAAAATTAAAATTGAAAAAGAAACTAGTTTTATATGTAATTAACATTTCCATGTGTCTTAAATATTTTATGAATACCTAAAATAATTATTCTATTTTTAATTTTAATTAAAAGTGGTGGCTAATAAAAAAACAAAGAAAGAAGCAAAAAATGATGCCATATGTAAAAATTGTTTTATTCTATAAAACCGCAACTACTCAATATAATTCAAACAGATGAGTTCAAGTAACTAAAAATCTATCTATCATGTTGTACATATTTGGTGTGTGGTACAAACAAATATTCATATTAAATGCACAGATACAACAACAAAAAAAGGTTGTTTCAAGTACTTCAAGCCCTTCAAATGCATACACATGCATTTAAGCAAAAAAACAAACAATCAAGCAAACAGACAGACAGACAGACATACAATGTAGAAATAAACAAACAAACAACCCACCAACCAAAATCAAACAGTCTAATTTGAAAATAATTAAATACAAAACTCACTAAACTAAGTAACAACATGTGTAATCCTGTACCCAAGAAAACGATACATACATTCATTCATTCATACATAAATACGAACAAATCCAACTAGAATAAATCTTCCAAACATACACACACACACACAAAATTTAGAGGGTGCAAGGAAGAGTCCTCTTTTTAGTTATAATTTTTATGAATATACAGATAGATAATAATTTCTACAACAATGCTTTTATTAGAAAAATAAAAATACAAAAAATAAAAAAATAAAAGGCATCAACCAACCACCAACCTGAATAATTCTATATCACGAATACGTACGTAGAGCATCCTTGATGATAATGATGCGTGTTACTATTTTTATTTTCAAACAAGATTTCTATTAAGAAGCTTAAAACTTGCATACACAACAGAAGTGGTGAACAGTCAGTCAGTCAGTCAGTGAGTAACACATTTATAGACATCACTTACCAGTTACCACTTACTGGTAACCGGTAACCAGTACCATATGTGCTATTTATTACTCTATACTACATTTTACTAGCAAAAAAATTCACTTTACCTTATGCCACAAAATTTGAGAATAAGTAGCAAAAGCAGAGACATAAGCAGCAAAGGAAAAAGGGAAACATAAACATAATCAGAAATTAATTTCCAAAGTAAAAGTATCAAACACTAATCACAGGGATTTTGAGGGCTTTAAGGAACAACATAAACACACAAAAAAACTATTATCCCTTATTTTGCTTTTTTTTTTTTTTTTTGTTAAATGTCTGTATGATTGTTCGTTCAGTTTAACATTGTACGAATATTATTCCTCATCAATCAGTATGTGGATTTCTTTCAATGAAAACTACTCGCATTTATTCAAAACTTTGTATCTTTTACAAAACTTTAATTTACGTGTAACTGTCTGTGCTGCAAATGTTAGAATTGTAATAGAAATGCAATTCATACGTTTTTTTTATTTAAAGAATCAGTTGTTTTTTAATCCAATTCCAATTCTGGCTAAAGCTTCTTAATTCTATTTAAATTTAACAGTTTTATTGTAGTTTTTAATTCTATTAACTCAATTGCACAGCAAAATTATGTGACAGAATATATATTTGACGAAAACTGCTATTTCCATTCAACAATCAGGTGTCAGCTTGTATACCTTTGGGAGAGAGAATTTTTATGAACTAAGTCATAATTACATTGCAGCATTAAAATCTCTGTGCAACAAAATCAAGTTTTTTCTAATTGACAATGTTCTAACGACTGACTCTAGTAAAGGGAACCAAAAAAATATATACGTGTATCAGAGTTTTGAAAGTTTACATCTGAGAGTCATTTTAGGGGGAGGAAATCTTGTAAGCCTTTTGTTTAAAGTAAAAGATGTGCTCAGCACTTTTTTTGTAAAACACCGCAAGAAACATTATTGTGGAGCATTTTAACCCTCTAACTCTTTATCGTACGGCACTCTTTTAAAAAAGACAAAAACACTCGTTCAGCGCGATTTAGCGGGCTAAAATGTTCTACAGAAATATTTCTCGTTGTGCTTTACATAAAAAAGTAAAACACAACCTGTACCTTAAACTTAAGGCTTATAAGATGTCCTATGCTGTCTACGAATTGCGAATGAGTGCGAAATTAACCCTTAAACATATTTTAAGTTTTATATTATTTCTCGCGTTGAAGTTGGTTCTGGAGATATCAGATATCTTTGAAGACCTGTAGTAGAATTTTATGTCAAATATTTGTTTGTTGAAGGGGAGTTTTTTGTCCCATATTTAAGAAAGGGCCAAAAAGTCATACCACGAAGAATAAGAGGTTAACAATATTCTATAAAAATATTTATCGTGGTGCTTTATATAAAAGTTCTGAGCATGTCGTATACCTTAAGCGTAAGGGCTAAAATATATTCGGTGCAAAATGAGTCCCAGATGTAAACTTTGAAAAATTTTGATTTTGTTGTGCAGTGTAATTATTCGCAATTTTTGCAAAAACCAGGTACCTTCACTTTATTATGAATAAAATCGTCATTTATCATAAATCGTCATAATTCAGTTGACGTACACGCAGCTTCATGATCCAGTAATGAAAATGGTAATTTTTATTAGCATAAGCATCAGAAAACTTTGTATTGTAATTGGCTGCTCCAGTCAAGATTTTAACTCGTGCCACTTGCATGATAGTCCACAAGCTAACCACTGCGGCCACAACAGCTTCAAACTTTACTTTAGCTATACACTAAATAAATACCCATCGTATGTAAAATGAATTTCATTTTAATTCAACGAGATTTAAATGATTATTTAAAATAAAACTTATTTAAGATTGAAGTCATAGTCATGTTGACTTAAAATGAAATGTAACGTTTATAACAAATGTCAGTGCAAAATTTAAAATCAAAGAGATTTAAGGTTATATTAATAATTTTTCATTTAAAATTAATATGAAACAATGGTAATTCGTTTTTGTCGTCTACATAACCGACACATGTAAGAACCCAGTAAAAAATGTTTATGTTTTTTGAAGCACTAAATAAATAAAGCGCTTTATAATTTGCTTTAAAATATGAGCTTGTTCAGAAGCTGTTTCATAGCGTCACAACAATGCAGGTTTTGAAGCGAGAAAAGTATTTGCTTTTTACTTATACAAAACCTTCGTGCATAAGCTATACAAAAAAGCTGATTTTATAGTGCTGATCGAAAGCAGGGTTTTAAGCGAGAATGAAGAGTAAGTTTATTTGAGTTTCTTAGTGCCGTTTTGCAACAGTTTTTTTGGTCGCGTGATTGGTACGTTGGACTTCAAACCTGAAGGTTCTTAGTTCCATACTAGTTAAAGTTAAAATAGCAAACATTGAGAAAAATATGAAATCAATAAAAATAAATAAAGAAGAGAAAAGAAATAAGAAAAGTTCAAAATGGCGTCAACGACGCCAATCCACATCGAAACATTTTTTTCATATATTTTCAGTTCTAGTGTTAATGATTTTCAGCGCTTCAAAAGCGCTCTTGTGAGCAAAAATGTAGTACTCCAATCCGGGAACTCGCCATACAAAAACGAGCAGCGATATCAGCAGGTTTGTCAGCACTACTTTTATTCCATAATAGTAGAAACCTGCTTTATTGGAAGCAACTTTTTTACTGGGAATAAACAACAACAAAACACACAACAAAGCACAACTGTGAACTGTAGCAATGAACAAAGCAAATAAACACTAACACAGTTAAACGACAAATTATTTCTTGTAAATTTAATATGATTTCAAATCACAATTGCGTCATGTTGATTTTACATTTCTTTTTTTTTTTGTGTGGACTTAAAGATATTTTTATTTCAACCTTTTTGTGGTTTTTGTAATAAAATTGGACAACCCCTTCCTAAGTTAAGATGAAATCGGCGGAGCCTCTTGAAAAATTCCAAATTAAAAATCGATAGAATTTTGAAATTAAGCTGAATAATAGATATATTTTTCCGATTAATTTTTGTCGATCTCGAGTGGTTTACCCGAAAATTGTTCGATATACATCCACGCATACATACATATCATGATACTCTTACATTTGTGTGTGTCTCTTAGTGTGCTTCCGTTGTTTGGAAGTCATAATTTTTGTCAATTATGTTCAGTGACTTAATTGTAAATAAAATCAACCCATTCCCATTAGAACCGATTTCAATAAAAATTGCTTGCTTTTCTTTTCAACTATTCATTTTTATGTGTGTAGAGCAGTGCCCAGCGAGAAATGATTTATTATTTGAGGGCGTTGATGTTTAATTGCTTTATTGATAGCTACAACGCATTTTACTTTAAAATTTGCTCTGAAAATTTCAATTTTGTTTTTAATCTCATAATTTTCTAATTGCAGGCAATTATTTATGAAGGACAAGATAAAAATCCAGAAATGTGCCGGGTATTGTTGACACATGAAGTGATGTGCAGGTGAGTTTTAAATAAAAATCTTCTTTTTGAAATATACAACAAATTATCTCACATGTTTCTATTTCTTTTTGAAATAAGGATTTATTTATTGGTGGCTATATGCATTTTATTTGGTAGTTTACCAAATCGTTTTATTTTAAATAAAACCACACGTTTTATTTAAAATAAAACAAAATAAAATAATAAATTTAATAATTTTTTTGTTAATCAACACTTTTTCTATTTGCATAAAAAAAAATGAAAGAAAGAATAGTGAAAGAGTAAAGAAATAAGTAAAATTTAGACATTTTATTAAGTAGTAAATACTTCCTTTACTTTACCTAAATCCCTGGAGTATAAAATTTTCTTTTCCGTTTTTCTTTTTTTTTCTCTTTTCTTTCTGCCTTTTCGTCCGTCTTATTTGCTTTAAATTTCGTTACTTTTATTTTGACAAACAAATCGTACTTCTTCAAAAAAAGAAGAAAAATCTCTAAAATTTGTCTACATTTTCACACTTTCTTTGATAAATTTTTACGTCTCATCAATTGTAATTCTTTAAGCTTTTTTTTGTGTTTTTTAGGATTTTGTATTTGATTTTCGTTATTTCAACTGCTTCATTTTATTTATTTTGTTTCTTAAATAAAACAAATTTTAAGGCATTTGTGCTCGTTAGTCAGTCAGTGTTTTCAACAGTCGTTACTTCTTCATCTTTAACAGATATTTTACACTTTATGTGAAACAAATGAAAACTTCTAAAGTTTTTAAATTTTCTGAATGAGCAGCAATAACACAGTTACACACATACATTTGTATGAATGTATGTGTGAAGATATGTGCGTTTGTAAGTTTATAAAATGGCCTTGATTGCTTAAGCTTTAAAATATCTTCTCCCTTCATTTTGTTTTACAATAATCGTTTCTTTTTTTCCTATTCTTCCTTTTACTCTTCATTCCCTTTTTGGTTCGATTGTTTTGTTTATCGTATTCCAGCTGATGATGTCCGGCCAGTATTTTTAGTTGAGCCAAATGACTGAAATGGTTAACTTTTTATTTCAAAATACATAATAATACATTTACGGCCTCTAACAAGTACACACAAACACACACACACACATGCACAGATCCTTAAAATGGAGGCAAAGTGTAAATGTTTTCTATATACACCTAAGCCTCCATTTGCATTATAATTTTCTTGCACAATTTAAACTTTTTACTCTTCAATGTATGTCAGGAGTCTTGTATTCACTAGATTAACCAACAAATTTAAGTCATATACTTCGACCAAATAATAATTGTCAATTTCGAGTAAAAACTTATTCGATTTATTTACATTGATTAATGATAATGAATTATTGAAGCTATATTAAGAAAAACCGCAATCTACGAAGCTAGCCGTTTTATGGCAAATGCTTTATAGAACATTTCAGTCGCTACATCGCCATTGAAGGGGAGTTTTTGCGCCTTTTTTCAAAAAAAAAAAGAACAAATCGACCCGCACAGCGAAGAGGTAGAGGGCTAAAATGTTTCAAAAAATGTTCCTCGTAGAGTTTTTCAGAAAAGTACCGAACACATATTATACCTTAAATGTAACGATTACAAGATTTTCCATGCCGAATCACTACAAAAATATGCAAAAGGTAGGAAATTTAACTCCTCCTAAAATGAATCCAAGAAATAAACTTTCAAAACACTGATGCACGTATAGATTTTTTTTGGTACCCCATACCAGAATCTGTCGTTAGAACCAATTCTGTTTGTGTTGTACGGTGTTATTTTATTAATCGAATAATTATAAAGTCGATTAAAGGGAGTTTAATTTAAATATTAAATTAGACATATAATTTCTAGAATTTAGAGAACGTGGAAAGGGTAAATATACATTTTACTTCTCCTGGATTTTTTCTTAGTATGTTAATAGAGAATCTTTGCTTGGAGAAGCCTTTATTTTACAAGCCCGGAGAGGAAACCCTTCAAATGCTGGCTAAGCATCAAATCTTTACTCAGCAAAATTGCTAAATGCTCGACTCAAAGAACAAAAAATAAAATAAACAACAGTCATCACAAATTTCGTTCATGCCATAACACTCCAAAACAATTATCAATTACACACTGATAGAAAACCTATGACAAGTTTCTTATTTTTTTGATTTAATTGTTATCAATGACAATGATCGCAAATCTGTCATAAACGGAACAATTAAAATATATAAATTTTCTTACTTTTACTTATTTAAATTGAATTTTTTATTTTTTTCTTTCCTTCGAATGTTGGTCTTGATCTCCTCCGGCATGCTTATAAGCCAACGCATAACGACAGAACAAGGCCAACATAAACATCGTTCTTTTATATTTTGATGCGGCTATTCACATATTAGGTAACACTATTTTTGGAGTTTTTATACAACCCGCCCCCCCCCCCCCCCCCTCCGTAACGCTTTTTGTAACATTTTCAGTATAAATTATTTCATCCGTAACAAATCCTTAACTCCCCCTGCATCCCTGAGTGTCATCAATATGCAGACAAGGTGTTGTATATGTACGCGGTTCTGTAGGCTTGTAGGTTTTACTATCATTTTTGTCATAATCTTTTGATGATCAATGCGAGTAATTTTTTCAACTTTTACAAAATGCGTTCAAAATCAAATCATAAATCAAACAGTAAAATTTGTTTTTAAATACAAATTGTAAAAATCCGAACAATATTTAGTTTGCAGTCACTGCATACATGACACTTAAAATATGACAAAACTCTAACATGACTTTTGTCATCGATTTGATGCAAATTTTCGCTTTATTTATGTTATGACATTCATGTCACAATCATAGCTGCCAGAAATTAAGATTTTTTGCGATATGACAAAAAACGATATGACATACTTACTGTGTTGCTATGTCGCAAGTTTTTTACGATATAACAACACACACACTATGTCATATCGCTTTTTGTCATATCGTAAAAAATCGTCATTTCTGGCAGCTTTGGTCACAATTCTGATGACAACCTGTCATCAATTCCAAGATGGATTTTTCTATGACTGCACGAGTTTGTTTTGTTTGTTCACATATTCGAATAACGTATTTTGAGTAAGTGTAAAAGGAGGTCTATATGTATTTTGCAACAGGGTCCACTATTTTCTCTTTGCCTGCTTTTTTCTTATTGAGTGAAAAAGTGAGTCTGTATGCGTGAAAGTGGGTGGTTGTTTGGGAGTTATATTTTATAACAAAAACTCATACAAGCAGCATCATCATAAAATGGTTGTTTAAACTCGACCAACATTAACAATGGGTCCTGTTATCGCATCCAGTAACGCACTCGTTTCATGTTTCCTTTTTTTTCTATTTATGTTATTTATTCATTTTTTTATATTTATTTTTGCCTGTGTCCACAATACATTATCTCTGTCACTCCTTTTTTTTTTTTTGCTATCACCCAAAAAGAAAAATACAAAAAAACGAAACATTACTGGGTTGTTGGTTGTTGGTTGTTGGTATGCTGAAAAATTATGGTTAGTCAACAGAATAAAAGAAGATAACAATGAATTTGGCTTTATGCCATATTTTTTCACGCATTTAAGTGCCGACCGATGAGCTTAACAAGGCACCGCACAAACTAACAAACATTTGCACAACTATTCATAAAAATATATTATAGATCCTTACAACAATACAGGTATTGTAATAACAATAACATTATTGATTAGAGACAGAAAACAAAAGAAAAAAAAACTTGAGCCTCTCGAATAATATGGCAGAGACTTTTCACAGGATAATGATGGCTTAATATCCAAATAATGTTAAAAGGATAAAACATTTTATTATGAAATAAATTTCATATATTTGAGTTTATAACGAGCTCCATAGCATTCACATTTGTACATATTTGTGTAAAAAGCTTTTGAGAAATACACAATAAAGTAATTTACATGTCAAATATCAAACATTCGTTATATAATTTTAAAAATGTTCTTTAATACACATAAATAGTATCGTTATCATGATACACAAGGAGACAACCTATAAAATTGAATTTTTATAAAGAAAAAATAGAATTTATTAAATATACTCTCAGGTATTTTATTTATATTTCAAATATATTAATTTGTTGTGGGGCCTTTCGTTGGTGCTACTGCCAACTCATCTTTAACCGTCATTTTTGAAAAGTTCTCAAACTCGTATGCTTATAGAAAAAGTCGGATGAGTTGTTAGTAATACCAACAAAATGAAAGCATATTATAGGCTAGATTAACCCACAACAAATAAATATTTTTGAAGTAAAAAATAGTTTAAAACTGAATTGATTTAACATACTCACGAGCTGTAATGAAGGTTTTAAGTACACAATACTTGACGTCGATCGTTCTTTTTTTGGAGTTCGAGCTTCTGATAAGCAAACAAATAAAGCTGAGATTATGAAAATCTAAAGACTTGTCCCTGGTAGATATTTCACGAAAATGCTCAAGTCCATGAGAATACTATAATCAGGCTTACAGCTAAAATGAGATGGTGTAGCGACCATTATGCTTCGCTATTCATGTATTACACGTATTCTTAATACAAATAATTGAAATTAATAATTTGAATTAGCAAATTCAAGCATAATTTAATAACTTTAAATTAAAACAAATACGAAAATTCGAAAAATTACATAAAATAATTAAATTATAGATAATTTGTTGCTTTAATTTAAAAATCATTATTTCGATGCATTTGACAATAAACCAATTTAATGTCTTCTTTTTATTTTCATTTTCATTTTTCAGCCGTTGTTGTGACAAAAAAAGTTGTGGAAACCGCAATGAAACACCATCAGATCCTGTCATTATTGATCGGTAAGTAAAAGAAAATAAAATTTCAAATTGTTGCTGTATGATGGCTGCATTTTCAAAAAGCTTACAAACAAGTTGGTAATATTTATTTAAGTAAATAGTTACATAAAACAATATTATTTTATCATACACTAATATGTTTGTTTGTATGTAAACTTGTACAATGTACTCGATGTATTAAGAAAATGTGCATCATACTTTATTTTTTAAGTTCTTGTTTCCCTCCATTTCATTTTCAATGTTAATAAAGAGACATCGATACATTTAAAAAATATTATATGTCGCAAATAGTATCTAGTGAAAAAGTATATTTCATCCTTACACACGCACTAACACACAAATTCACTTGTTTATATGTGAGTGTTTGTGTGTCATCTTTCTTTAAAAGTTGACATTTTAAGCAGCTTTTCATTATAATAAATATCAGACTTACTACTTGCTTTCTTATAACCAGACAATCCCTCCTACTCTCAACTATACCCCCAGCCAGCGTTGCCGTTGAAAAATGTTAAAAAGGGGCACAAAAAGAGGATTTTCAAAATAAAAGGGGAATAAAAAGGGGATCTCTATGGGAAAAAGGGCAACCTCAAAACAGGAAAAGTTAAAAAAAAATCATTTAATTTTTAAAAATAAACAAACATAATTACTAAATGTTATTTTTATAAAAATACATAAGCAGAATCAAAAAAATATTAAATTAAAAATTTTAAAAACCCCAAGAAAATAGATGATAACTTCAAAAGTGCTGGACCAATTTTCTTTAAATATAGGTTAAAAGATTGTGGGATCAAGTCACCTTTCAAAAAGAATTTACTAAATTAAAATCCATCTAGCCGTTTGAGAGCTACGGTGTCAAAGACACACCGATTAAACAGAATACATCTAGAAAAGATCTGATATTTTCTAAATGGCTTGACCGATTTTCTTCACACATAGCTAAGAACGAGAGTGATCAAGTCACCTTTCAAACAGAAAAAAATAAATTAAAATCGGTCTAGCCGTCTGGTCTGCACGTGGACTCGTACAGGCAAACAGATACACAGACACACACTACAAACTTACACCCCTTTTTTTTGGTTGGGGTTAAAAATACAACCAATTGCAAATTATTATTTATAAAAACAATGCTTTGGTGATTCCGAACATTTTAATTCCGCATGGAATACAGAACATACCCGATAGATACATTTTTTATTATTATTTTTGTCACATAGGTCATATAAGTTATGAATACTTTAGGGCAAAGCATTAGAGTTTTGGTAAAAATTTTAACAATCGTTTCTCAAGACGACAATATAGATGATCATTGTGAAAATGTTGTATACATTATTAAATTTAAAAAATATGGGATACGGTTGACCATGCAGGCCATCCCTGAAACTTCTCGCTAATTTCAAGATCACAGCGCTAGGAAAAAGCTACATGTTTGAAGTAATTAAAAAATGTTTTTTTTCAAAAATTTCGACCACTTATCCGAATTAGATGAAATTTGCGGAATCTTACGCAGTTTTTCAACCTTTAGAGCTGTTAAAATAAAACGCTTTTTTCGAAATCTCACCAACTGTTTAAACGATTTTAATCAAATTTCCAACAGTTGATGTTTTATGAGTTTCAGAGCTGATTCGATTTTGGATTCGATGGGTTTAGTAGTTTAGAATTTATTTGAAAAAAAAATATTTTTTCGAAATTTCTCAAAATCTATCGAACGGAATCGGTTCATTATATCACTACATCTAAGTGAGCTCAATGTCTTCTGAATGCCATAAATTTAGTTCCGATCCGTTAAGCCGTTCCCAAGTTATGAGAGGTTTACATACACACACTCACACGCATAGAATAGATTTCCATGACCTCAAAGCGTCAATTTTCGAAAATCAGTAACTTGAAATCTTTGATTCCGGGAAGTTAAAAAAAATTCAATAAGTTATGCTGTCATTTTTAGGCGTTTTGAATAGTAATTTTTTTTTTAATGTACCATCTGCATTTTGCTTTTAGTTTGGGCATTTCTAAGCCTTCTTCCGCCATGTAGGCAGAGTAATATTTTTATTTAATATTTTTTGCCACATAATCATTTATGACAAGCGTCATTTTTTCCCTCGTGACATTTGTCATCATTAACCGTCTTGTTATCAATGACACGAATGACAATTGTGTCGTCAATGAAATTATTAAAAAATATATATAAATTTTTAGGCTTTTACTTATTTCTGCCTTAATTTTATTTTATTTTTTAGTATTAAATTTTTTCTAATCCATATTGGTATTGATCTCAGGATTCTTACCTTCATGGCATGCTTAGCAACAAACGCGTTGCAGCGCGTGGCCTACTCCCTCTCAGACACGTTCCCATATAAAATATCGATAGCACAAAGACAATATACATACTTATGATATTAAGACGAAGTGAACAAATAAAAAAACAATCAAATTTGTTTTTAAGTACAAATTGAAAAACTTAGAACAATAATTTTTGACATCTCGCTATCAAAGACATTAAGTTACTGACATCCGTACCCAGCTAGCAATTTATGAAATTATTGATCATTTTCAAATCTTTATTGATTCCTCAGCTCGATTAAAATAATCATTTGTACACTCATTTTCTGATCATAAGAGATTCTTTTGTCGGTAGAAAATGGTACCCTACGTACGGCACCACTTGAAGAGTCTTTTATTACCCGCTTTTAAATCAGTTTTGACTCATTTTTTAGTAATTTTTAAACAGTATTTGTGATCGTTTCTAAATCAATTACTACTCATTTTCGAGAAAGTAAAATATAAAAAATGTAATTTTAACTGAGTATCGAACCCCAAGCTCCTTCGGATTTGTAACCTTACTTGCCAACCACTCAGCTAAGGTACTGGCTACAATATCGACAGCACAAAGCAAACATAAACTTGCTTTTATAACAATACTCAAAACTGTCCCATTTCTAGCATATGCTTGATCAACTTATGATTGCACTTATGGGACTCATTTTCGAGTCAGTTTTTGAGCGCGCAACTGCTTAATCACTTTTTGATCATCTAAGATAGTCTTAAGACTCCGTTTGCTGATTTTTGGTAAAGCAATCTTCCAAATGGTATGTGGATACCCGGCTAGCACTTGGAAGATTGTTTTGAAAAAAAAAACACCAAACTGAGTCTTTTAGGACTATCTTAGATGATCAAAAACTGATTAATCAGTTGTGCTCTTAAAAGAAGACTCGAAAATGACTCCCACAAATGATTAGAAAACGACTTGTTTAAAAAGCAACAATAAAATTTACAGAATGTGCGCAATCACAAATTGATCATGCAGATGCTCGAAATCTGACTCATTTAATTCTCGAAAATTGGTCGTAATTGAATAGAAACGCGTGTCATAAAAGACTCTCTCAGAAGAGTCGCGGCTAGGCTATCTTTATAAATACAATTAATATGATAACAATTCTAAAACAAATTTTAAGCAAGAGATCATACAAATACTTATTAACGACTATTGTCGTAATTATTTAGCTAAAATTTTCATTTTAAGTGCCCCAAATGATTTTATAAATAAACTTGACGTAATGTTATTTTTTTTCCTTCCAAATTTCTGGGGGAATTCTTATCGTTCAGCTGCGCCAAATTTTACATACCCTGACCCACAGTATGTATAAATGTTTTGGGTTTTAATTTTATTTCTCTTAAATATCTCCTTCAGGGTTTCAATAATTGCGTCTACTTATAGTAAATTTAAGTCGTGACAACTCAAATTTTTTAGAGCTTCTATGAGCTTAAAATTTCTACTAAACTTTCCAACTCAAGGTTCATTTAAGATACGGTGACCATTCGTCCTTTTTTTAAGAGGACAGTCCTTTTTTTGACACGAAGTCCTTTTAGATTTTTTACAATAAAAATGCCCTTTTTAAAATTGAATTTTTCTTTTTTTTCACAAAAAGTGAACTTAAACAATTTCATCGTGTAAATAAAGTCGCATAATCGGTCAAACGAACTTTTGTAATATTTTAAATTAAGATAATTCTTGTAAAAAAAACCGACTACAAAATAGGCGTGGCACCGCCCTACATTTTATTATCATGTACTTTTACGGGAACTAATTGTGTGTGCGAAGTTTCATAAGAATCGGATAAGTAGAAGTAGCTAAAATAATATTTACTTTTCATGGGCGTGGCGCTGCCCACTTTTCTAACCAAAATGTTGTATTGTAACGATAACTAAATGTGCATACAAAGTTTCATAAGAACCGTCTAAGTAGAAGTAGTTAAAGCCCTTATTTACTTTGTACGGGCGTGGCACAGGCCAAATTTTTTGTTATCTTGATGTAGTATTTAAACAGAAGCTTAATATGTGTGTGTGTAAAGTTTTACAACAATCGGTTCAGTAAAAATAGTTGAAAACGAATACTTTGTATGGGCGTGACGCCGACCACTTTTTAACGGGACCAATCTGAAAGTACATCCTTTTGAATAGAGAAAAAAATCCGAAATCGGTTCATAAATGGCGGAGTTTTGAGGGGATATACATAAAAAATACATGACGAATTGATAACCTTTTTCTTATTTTTGAGGTCGGTTAAAAAACAGGATTATAATAAATTTTTCATATGAATTAAAATAAATTTCGTTGTCACTTACTAAATTTTATAAATATGTCAAATAAAGTCCAAATATATCTGAAATAATGTGTACTTTTAATATCCCGTTTTCCCGAGAAAATCTCAAAATTTTCCCGGGAACATTGGCAAGTATTTTCGGGGAACTCCCCTCCGGGAACTCCCGACTCCCAAACCCTAATTCGAATAAAAGGTATGAGCCTGTATGTAAGTATAAGTCTGTATGTAGTTGTTATGATTTTACTTTAAATTTAACTAAAATTTTTATATTCGAAATTTACATTTTGTCCAATTTGTCGTAATTTTTATAAATAAATTAAAATTCCTGGAATTAATACATATGAAACTACATACATACACACATACATGCATATGTATGTACAAAAATATTTATGTTTGTATGTACATATTTTATTGTTTTTACAAAAACTATAAATATTATTTTTTTGTTAATTTAATTGTTTAATTCTTGTTACATCCTCTATATCGGTGCGTATCACAATACCTGCCTGTCATTGTCAATTTTGTTGTCACGTGCCAACAAATTGTGTAGCATCACTCGTTTGTCCTTCAGCCCTTAGAGCCAGTAGTCTTTTAAATAAATTCACTGCATTTAGTATCCTGTATCTTCAACAAATATTGTTGGTGTGTTGACGTTGAAGTGCGCATTTGCGTGTGTGTGTGTGTGTCTGTGTGTGTGTGTGTGTGTGTGTACGTATAGCGTGCAATATGTCGATAAGTTAACCACCGTGTGCTTAAAACTTTACCATTTACCCAATTTTTTTTTATGTACATATAATTTTGTAACAAGAGAAATTTAAATATTTTACTTGTTTTTCATTATTTTTATTATAACGAGCATTTTCGATATAAATTGCCAACGCATGTTGTCACTTTACATGAATGAAATGAACATGAAATGGGAAAAGCCCATCGCACTCTTTAACGGAAAGTTGTTCTCGGTTAATTGGTTACCAAAAATAAAACAAGATGAAGCAAACAACATAAAACCATTAATAAAATGCACACATTTTAACACACCTACACATACGTACACACACACACACACACACACACACACACACATACATACATACATAAATAGATAAGCAACAATTCTGGAGTTTAAGCGTACAATCTGACGCGACATTCACACGTGAACGATAAACGTTTTTTATCGGGCATCAAATTTTTCTGAATTTGTTCAATAAAATAAAACAGACAATTAATTTGTTAAAATATTATTTATTTATTAGAACCAGTGTTGCCAGGAGCTGGACGAAAAAAGAAGCTAAATCGGACTTTTTAAAAGGTTAGATAAGGCTAAATCGAACAAAAATAAATGCTAAAAAAGGCCAAAAAATGTTTCATGAAAACTCTATGTTTTCTTTATTGTTTAATAACGATGGTCAGAAGTTGACAAAACGTAACAGATTTTTAAAATTTTTTCAGTTGAAGATACATATTACATTATAAATAGTTTGAAAGCGTTACTAGCAATGGAATGAAATAATTGCCAACTATTTAGTAGATAGTCTCAACCAATTTCAATTTTTTTTAGAGATTTATATAAATCTCCGTTTGGAGAAAAATAATAAAAAAAATCAGTTACGTCTTGTCAAAGTATGACCATCGATAAGTAAAAATACAAAAACATGTTAATTGTTATTAAATAAAAAGGTACTTCAAGTAGATAATGAAAAAATGAACAAAGGTACATAATTTTAAATATGGTGGCTCACAGCTTATGTTATGCAGTGCATATATTTTTCTTTAAATAAAAATAATTTGGTACCATTTTATAGAGAAAATTGTTCAGTTTAAAAATGTATGTTCATTTATTGCAAAAGCTAAAAATAAGAAAACGAGAAATAAATTTTTATAATGAGGAGACAAAATTTAGCCTTTTTGACGCTAAATTAACAACTTAACTGTCCAATGAGTCATACATGACTCACGAGAGCAATTTCCGCCAAGTTCATAAGTCACATGTGACTCATTCCTTTATACAACTACGGAGCAGATTTTTGTCATAAAAGTGACGTAATATTTTTTGAATGAAGCGTGGAAGTATAACAAAAAACCAAAAAAAAAAAAAAACAATGGACGTTGCGCAAAAAATCAGTGCGTTGTATGGGGACAGGGAAGTTGTTAAGTTCAATTTTCAAAGTTTTGTAAAAAAGTTCACAAATGCAATTGAAAAATGTGAGTTATATTCTCGAATAGGATGGATCCTTGGCTACAATTTCCATATGGTCCAAATGAGCTACACGTAAAGATGTGCCCAAACATGGCCAAAATCACTCAGAGATCGCCAAAAATTTACTTAAAAATGAAAAAAGGGTAAAAAAGTCCACGAAGCTAAAACGAAAATTTCAAGGCCAAAAGACAAAATAAAAGTCTAAAAAATCTAGCCTCGATAAGGCTAAACTGGCAACGCTGATCAGAACTTTAATATCGGTTGAGTGAAACCAGTGCTTAAAATAAACAATGCAATGATTTTCATTTCATTTGGCTTTGCTTCTGTTTATGCTTTTGAAAAATACGGCAGTTTCAGTCAAATATGAAGTCATGTCAAATCGACAAAAAAAAACAAAATAATGATAGATTTGGGGAAACTCCGATTTGGATGACATGCACCACAAATTTTACCCTTTAAAACATATAAGCCGAATTCACAATCTTGTGTAAATGGTCTTGCATCGTAGCATTTGCGAAATGGTATAGTATATTTATACTCACCACTAACAATTGTTAAGTGGTGAGTAGGAATATACAATACCATTTTGCAAATGCTACGATGCAAGACCATTTGCACAAGATTGTGAATCGGGCTATAGTATTTATGAATTCTTCTTCTGGGTAATTTATCTGAAGAATTGTGAAATCTGAATATAATAAACAATTTATGAGTTTTTATTGGTTCAAATTAAATAATTTATGGAAAATATGTATTAATCGGTTAACCAATTAATCCAAAAATAAGCGATTGATAACAGCTTAAGCCAAAACCTCGATTAATTAATCGAGTAATTAGCCGATTAAAATAAAAATCCGATTAATTGAATACCCTAGAATGCGTCCTTGAGACTCTAAAGAAAATCTCCATAAAGTTTAAGCAAAGTCTGAGGTATGCCAGTGATTCGATTTCTTGATTTCACTTATTTATTATTATTGATTTCTTTTGTTTTAAAATTTCAAATATTCTAAAAATTAATAAAACTTTAAAAGTTTTTTTAAATTGAACCTGTTCAAATTAAAAAAAAAATTAACTCAACACTGTTTATTATTCTAAATATTTCATGCATCAATAAAATACAAAAAGGACAACGAATGATTTCAATATTTTGTGCAAGCAATTGACTTTTTATAAAAAAAAAAGAAACGGAAAAAAATAATGTCTGTTGACACACCATCCATGGCTTCTGTTGGCCTCGTCACTCCTGCAGTAGATATTTCTAGTTTTTGTGTTGGAAATATTTAACAATGTTCACAAGTTATTTAACATTTTCATTATATTTGCATATTCAGTTTATGTTTTTCATTTAGTATCCTGCTACACCCTACAGACCGTATTATAGTTTAAGTTACTTCCAATATTAGTAACATTTATATATTGTTATTTTTTAAAATTTTTACTTATACTTTAAAAACATTTGGCCAATTCACAACCTGCTGTATATGATATAGGTCGTATAGATGTTATTGGCAATTTCCACATAAACATGTTTCTAAAAAAAAACATATGTTCACGTGGATATTGCCAACAATTTTTATACTATCTACAAAACATACAAAACAGGCTGTGAATTGGCCAATTATGTATCCCAAATTTGAGTGCATTTGTTAGTTTTAAAATCTCTTTAGTTTTTAAAAAGTTTATTGCATTTCATGTTGTGCCCCCATGACCGACAACAATGTTTCTTGTCAGTTAACTTTCATTCGGTATGTATTACAAATGAACTTTGTGCCTTTTTAGCACACTCTTCTCGACAAAAAAAGCAAACAAACATATTTGCAAATAAAAATAATAATATTTAGTCCTTCAGTAGAAATGCATTTAGAAAATTAAAAAAAAACTGTGTAACCACCAAAAGCTTGATTAAACGGTAGAGTGTAAAAAGTTAAAAAAAACAAACACTCGAAAAATGTTGCCAGCTATTAGAATGAAAATGGTTTTCGTAAAACATTTCAGCCCGCTATATCGCTGCTGAAGGAGCGTTTCTTGTATCTTTTTTTAAAAAAGGGACATAAAGACGGATACAACAAAGAATTAGAGCGTATATTCCATAAACATATATATTCCATAAAGTGCTGAACACATCTTAAGCGGCCTACCCTCACTTTTTTTTTTTTTGCAATATAATTGTCCAATTTTTCGTAATGTACAATAATATCGCCAATGTGTATGTATGGCATGGTTTACGTGGCTGCCTGTTATGCACAAGATATAAAGCAAGCCATACACTTTGCGACCGTTTACACAACTTGGTCGATAATCATGACGGGTATTTTTTATACAATCTCGTGGTTTAACTTTATTTGCAAACTTCTCTTTTTGAGTAAAGTTTTCAAATAAAACTCGCACACAGTTAATTGTCCAATTCACAAGCCAGCTGTATCTCTGTATCGGTGTATTTCTGTGTTAATTTACAATAGTGTATATTTGTTGTTGGTATTTTTCATATAAAAATGAAATACACTTCCTTATACACTTTTATTTCATATGTTTCAAAAAGTTCGTATTTAGAGAGATTCTCTCTGAGAGTATTTGCATACATCTTTTTTTTTTCTTTTGTCCATTAATACAAGATACAAGCCGATACAACAAATATGTATGCTCACAAGATGTATTTCAAAGGTGTATTTAAATAAACGATAAGCAATACCGAGATCTTGTGAATTGGATAAATATTTTTTGGTGTCAGTGCGAAAGTATGCACAAAATATGCGTTGTACAAGTTGCGAAAAAATCAAAACTTTTTGATCTTTCGTACAACTAAGACACACCTTAATACAACGATTCCACAAACGTTGTAATCTGATGTACAACCTATTGAAGTTGTAGCAACGGTCGCAGCGTGTATGGCTTGCATAAGAATTTTATTTTAGAAGGTTTTACAATAATTTGTTCTAAGCAATTGTCTTTCGAGGTCACACTGTTTAGGCACCTTACTACGATTTGAATTTTTATTTTATTTACAGACAATGACTAACTAACTTTTTCGAGTGTTCTTAAGGTGTATTAGTAAAGTGGATAAAAGTTTTGTCATCATTTAAAACGATTACACAAAAAAAATAAATAAATAAAAAAGTGTCACGCGATATACGACGAGTGAGTACATGCAGTCAGTCAGTCAGTCAGCCAGAAGATTAAACTGACAAAAAAGGGGTGAATATTTAAGTGGAAACAAACGACCAGGACACTATTACCGCTGCTAAGCCCCAATTATGAAGGAAGTTGAATGAATATCTGTATGTCCGTATATACGCACACACACACACATACACTTTTATACAAAAATAGGCGAATTAGTATTATACATAACAAACTATTTAGATAATTGCAAAAATAAAAATATTAAAAAAAACCCAACATTGCAATTACAAGAAAATTAATCTAAATTATTATTAAAATAAAAAGCACTCCAGGCAAGCAGACAGACAGACAGATAGACAGACACACAGCAAACTTCCCTAAAACTCAGAAATCATTTATTCACACTTTGAGTTTATAACTTATTCCAAAATTGAAAGCTAATTTGATAACAAAAAAGATTGTGTATTTAAATGAACATAATCTTTTTAAGCTTTTAGCACCAGCTGGCATTTTATTGGGAATCAATTTATTTCCTAACAAAAAATTGGCAAGAACAAAAAAACTCCCATAATTTTAAAATCAAATCAAAAAGCGTTCCTTCGTTCCTTCGTTCGTTCACATAATCAGAAGCTACAAAAAACCGAATAAAATAAAAGAAACTTGAAGCTAAAAAAAGTTTACATGATGAAACCACACACCGTGAAATGCGAACAATACTTAAATACAAGTGAACAAACAAACAAACGAACAAACAGTGAGTGATATCTGGTGATCGGAGGAGTATAGAGAGAACAGTGGTGAGTCCTTACATTCATTTAATTCTTGAACTCACACGAAGCAAATATTTCCATCGCCCATATAAAAACATTGGAATAATTTCAAGTCGCCTTTAAATACGTTAAATAAAACAAATCAAAAACTAAAAATAAAAAATAAATAAATAAAACACAAGATGATGATGACAACAATAATACTCTCGCATCATCGTATTAATCGCAAACAATACAAAAGTGTCGTCTTAGTTGTAGTCATGGACGGAACTTCATCTCCTGCTTCTACTAACAAATCATAAGAAATCACAAATCAACAACAACAAACAATGAACAACAGCAACAACAACAACAATAACAACAATGACTACATTGAATACAAAAAGTGATATTGAACTGATGGTTTAAATGGGCCGCCGCCGACACTCTGTGATCGTCACTGTTATTATTCTACGCATAATTTGAAATTCGGTTTTTTGATTTAATGCAATTACAATTTTGACTTTTCTCTTTCAAAAGACCAAATAAAACGACAACGAAACAAATTCATCAATAAAACATGTGTGCGCAAGAAAAAAAGCAACAAAAAAAATACTCCAAGCTAAACGAAACAACAACAAAAAACTTCCTTTTGGTCAAAGGAATTGGGTGACTTGAACCATTAAAAGAGATGAAGAAAAAAGAAACACAAACAGAAAAGAAAAGAAAACTTCAAAAACCAGTTGTGAACAGACATTTCATGCGAATTATTTAAGACATTTCAACTAAAAACTAGATTTGACAATTGTTGTCCACTATCTGCCAGTTTACTTCTTTCTGGTACTTTCTTCAGAGGCACAAATTTTGAATTGTGCTGTTTATAACCAGTATAGCCCCAGAAAAGCAGCAAAATGTCATAAGCTGGATCCGTTTGGGTTTTCACATATCAACAATTTATTTATGGAGGGGAGGGCATTGAAGATTTGTTTTCGAGCTGAAAATTAATTCTGAAAATTTGTTAAAATACTTTACCAATTGGAAGGGGTTAAGAATATTATAAATATGGTTACGTTACATGTGAATTGCTCCTGTGTCAGGAGCGTATTCAACTTAAGCTTTTGAGAGGGAAACTTTTAAATGAAACATACCATTTTGAAGAATTTCTTTAAGAATCTCAATACAAATGAGACATTATTTTCTTCATTCATTAAATGCCATTTTCCCCTTGCCCAGGATCCTTAGTATGTACTTGTTTAAACATGTAATGATTTCGTAAGCCAATCAATAGAAGGCAAAATCTCTGCAGATGGTGGCTTCCAATTGCCTATTTGTAGACATGCAATTTTACACATCGCTTATTTAACACAAAATAGTCACAAATCAAAGTATTAACATTACCTTTTCTATCTTCTATATAAAGTAAAAGAAAATATCCAGAATTACACCTGCATTAATTATCGTCGAAAACATCGAAACGTACAACCGGCCAATTACGTGGAGTTTTTATTCATAGTGAAAAAATACCCCAGAAAAAATCCAAATCACCCTAAATTTTTTAAAGAATCACATAAATGGCAAAATGAAAATTTGGTCTTTCAAACATGCGCACAATTTATATACAAAGTTCAGAGTTATATGAAAATTTTATCGAATGCGTAACGTTAAGCAAACAAAGGTTTTTTCCAGAAGTTTGACACTGAAAATGAGCTTTCAGTGGGACTCTAATACACTGCGCAACAATTCTGAACTTTTTGAATGCTTAGGAGATTAACGTGCCTAACTCTTATGTACTTTCATCTGAAACTACAAAAAAATGTCCGATTGATTCTAGTTTTAAAGATATAGTGATTTATAGTTTATAAATTACAGCATTTTTTCCGGATCGGTCCTCAAAAACATAAAATAATTTGTGGATTATTAATCTACACAAAGATATCTTTCATTTGAGTGTAACTTTGTCTGTGTGTGCTTCAGAATATCTTTAGCGTATGCCCGGAAAGGCATATCTACGCCAATGAGGATCTCCGAAGTATTTTCATTATTGCGAAAAACAATAAAAAAAATTCTTTTGTGTGGTGACTTATGGAGAAATTTTACGTAAGACATATTTTCAATACAAACTAACCTGATAAAACTCGAGTTTGTTGAATACTTTAGTACTAATTGGGCAAAAGGACGAAATTAACCCTTAAACACCTTTAAGTTTTGAATGATTTCTGAAGTTCAAGTTGGGTTTGGAGTTTTTTTAGTGTCCTTGAAAACTTATATTAGTATTTTATGACAAACTAGATGTGTCCGCCCGCTTCGCGCGCTTAAAGTTCGCTTTATGACTTTTAGGTGTCTGTCAAATATAAAAATATAGCGTTCTTTACATATTGTTTAAAGTTCCTGCTATACAAAATAAACAGTGCTGCCAACGTTAAAAAAACAAAAACATCTTTCCAATTTTCAACAACATTTATATTAGTAAAATTGGGTATATTTTGGTTTTTTTTGTTTGTTATTTTAACTTAGAAATGAGATATTTCATCGCAGTAAAAAGTACAGTAACTTTGAACCAGAACTCTAAAGTACCTACATACCAAGTTAGCGTGTTCGGACAGACAGACAGACGAAAATTCCAAAATTTTGTGTTTTGCTCTCTACATCGATTACTGTTTAAGCCACCATAAAAATTCTCAAAAAATATTTCATGTGCAGACACTCCCCTTTTACAGTTCTATTATATGTATAGACATTTTTGTAGAAGACTTCAGGAAGAAGAAAAAAGACCCATACAGAGAAGCGTTAGAGGGTTAAAATGTGCCACAAAAATATTTCACATAAAAGTGCTGAACAAATATTATACCTTAAACATAAGGATTGCATGATTTCCAATTCCGTTTCACTATAACATTATACAAAAGGGAGAACTTCAACTCCCCTAAAATGGATCAGGTGCGTAAACTTTCAAAACGCCGATACAGATTCTCTCTACCAGAATCAGAACCCTTACAGCAAAAACTTGGTAATGTGTTGTCATTACCAAACAACATAGTTGTCAACCACAAACTACATACTGTCTGAATTACTTTACAGTAATTGATCCATTACTTACTATGAAATAAACAAGCCATTTATTCTCATATCCACAGAGTAGTAGTGTATCTGCTTATCATACAGACGATAAGCAATTCAACCCCTGGGGAAGCAAAATGTATTTGCAGTTGTGCAGTAAACCTAGTGAGCAAAACACTTATCATAAAATAACACAATAACTGAAAACGGCTTGAGTTGAATGCTTGAAATTTTTAACTTCCCAAGGGCAAAACTCAGAAAACCTTCTTACTTCAGGGCTTATTAAAGGCCTGCTTAGATATTGTTTTTTATTCAATTACCATTCTCATCTAACCGCCAAAGAATGCCTTACAGAAGGCCTCGGCTCTTCCGTATAAAAGATAAGATACACATTCCGCATTCGCTTCTATGAGAAGGGAGAAGGCAAGGAGTTGCATTTTTTGTTTTTCTTTTTTTGCCAAAGCAAAAGAAATTCGTTTTGTTCATGAAAAATGTACTTTACAAATAACAAACATTCCCATATTCTTTTTTTCGCAAGTAATTTGTATATGAAGTTGAAATTTACGTGCAAGAGCTGATTAACTTATAATTATTCCGGCGAAACTATTCATGTCCAATTCCTTCTTAATAAATACATTCGTTTAAAAAATTACTTTAGATGAAAGAAAATAATTCGAAATAAAAATAACGAGACTAAAAAAATTTACCTCCATTTGCTTTTTGACAGAGACCTTCCTTAGAAACACTTCAAAATTTCCTTTTTAGAAGTGCTTTTGTCAGGCCTTCCAGAACTAGCAAACGGAAGACCTTCTCCGCAAAGACAATGTGAGTAAAAATGATATGAGCATGGACTGGAGCGAACAAGCCTTGTACATCCAAAAGCAGGAGTACGTAGGCCTTCTAATTACATCTCCATGTTAAAGTAATTGGTTAAAATGCCAAAGTAAAAGTAGTGAAGGGTATGTTGTTTATGCCTGTTTTACACTATCTCACAAGCCGTTCGACTTCTGTAGAAAATGCTTCCCTGATCTATTGAGTTTATGGAAAGTGTTAAAGAAGCAATAACACATATTATATCAGGTTTGCATATTGTGGAGAAGTCGAACAGCTTGTATAATAGTCTAAAAACTGTTTTAGTAGCATTTTAACTCATTACTTTGCCTTCAAAGTTTTTCCTGGGCTATTATTTTGAAAAAAGAATAAATTTTGTTGTGCAGTGTAAACGTCCAAAAACGATAAAATGCTTTATCTTCTGTTATTGAAAAATTACTTCCATTATTTAAAATTATATGCTTGGAACTTTTTTCTCTGTACATGTCTGAGTGCGTCCTCACTGAGTAAAGATTTTCTTCGTAGACGGCCATGCTCAAGATTTTTCTTCTCTGGATGAAAAAATCTGACACTTTGCCATAAAATCAACCGAAGTCCCATAGACATTTAGCAGAATAGTCGGCAGTTTTCTATTACGTTTTCTGAAATATTATTAGACTAGTCTGCATATTATCTGAAGGCAATTGAATATCATCTAAGACATTAAACAAAATAATCTGCTCATTTTCTAATCTACAACTTTCAGCAGTAACTTCTGCACATTGTCGAATTATGGTTTTCGTAGTAGTTCTCATTTATTTCTTGAGAGTTTCTGTTTAAATGTGCAAGTTCTTAGACTTATAAAACAAAAATGCATGACACAAGAAGAGTCACAGATGTCATTTTTTTTTTTAATTCTACGTGCGAATTTTATACGACATTTCTGATAAATTTCTAATTTAAACTCCGATTTTTCTCCAACTTTAATAAAAAAAAGTGCACATCAGAAAAATCTGAACATTTTCTGATGTTTTGCCAGACACTTTTCCGACATTGTTCACACATGTCGATAATTTCTTTAGAGTTTCTGTAGAAAATTCTTCAGTACTCGAACAGAATTCTCTCAGTAATTTCGGAAAACTTTAAAAATTTCGTCAGCCAAAGAGGTCTCCTTTTTGTCAACCACTCATATTATTTTCTGTACGTTTTCTCACCGACTTCAGATACGACTTCGGAATCTTATGCAGACTTTCTGAACAAACCCGAACCGAATTCGCCATACAATGTTCGCTGGGGAGGTTATGGGAACTCTCAAAAACCATAAAATTTTAAATTTCTTTCGAATTGGAAACTAAATTTATTCAATATTTTTATTTTGAGGCTTACATTATTTTTGCACAAGCTGATCAATTTTTCTTTTTAACAAAATATAAAAAAGTACTTTTTTGTAGCCGCATATACCAAAATAAAATTGGTACAAAATGATTAATTTTGGCAAACCCTGTTGCAAACAGTTTTACACTGACTGACTGACTGATCGACATAAAAACGCCTATTTAGATTGTTTGTTAGTCTACTTGTTGGTATTGTTTTTATTATTGTAGCTGTTGTTGTTGTTGTTGTGCATTTGTTATTATGTCACACAGTCAGACAGACAGACAGACAGACAGACAGACCAGACCGACCTTTTATGTTTGATGCAAGTTGCTTAGTATAAATTACAGTTTGAGTTATTTTGATAAAATGCTGTTGTAGATGTAGTAGCAACAATTGTTTGTTGTTATTGTAACAATGCATTTAAACAACAACTACAAAAAACCCCAATAAGCAAACAGCAAGCAACGTTTCTTTTGTTTGATAAAAGCTGGGTGACAAGTCGCCAGCCAGCCTACCAGCAAACAATCGTTGTATGGATGGATCGATGGATGGATGGATGGATGGATGGATGGATGGCTGGATGGCTGGCTAGTTGGTTGGTCTTAACGTTGGGTCGTCGTTTGATCGTAATGCATAAGTGGCAGGGACCTCCACTGAAGTTTGCGCTTTACGCGCTATTTGCAACACTACTCTACATGAACATAGATCAAATCACTGAATCACCGAATCGATGGCATTAAATAAACTAAAACAACCACAAATAACAAAACCAACCAGATGAAAGACGATGAGATGAGGATCAGATTTTGTTGTGCTAAAAGATTTATCTATAGTTTACTTGTTCGTCTGTCCATCCATCCGTACATATGTTTGTTTGGCTGCCTGGGTTAGCTTCTCAACCATATTTGTGTGGATGCATAAAAGTTGTATTTTGGCAGAGCATAAGTGATGCTTTACAATGCATCGGAATTGTAACACGTGCTAGATTATAACGAGATGAACTTTTCGTACAGAATGACATAAATACATACATACATACAAAAAAATTCAAACAAACATTATTAATTCTGAATAGCTTGCTTGCTTACCTGCTTAAAGAAAGGAACTACATCCTATTCGTATGTATAATATTTTGTGGTTTTACATTTTTTGTCATCCTGTTAATGCATTCGTATTATTACTTTCTCAAAAGTAGACACAGTGTAGAGACACACAGTTGCACGATATATGAATTAATTTGATTCGATTCGAATTGAATTGAATTGAATTGATCGTTTCTTTATGCCGAAATGGTTTATCTAGTAGTTTTTTTTCTGCCATTTTTTTATTTTAAAATAAAATAGACTATTTTTGTTGTTGTATTGTTATAGATCATTTCTTTTTTTAATCGACTTGTATGGTTTTGCCGGCGGCATTTTAAAACAACAAAAGTTTACCTAGATTTTATAAGCCACTGTGGTCTCTGCTGATTGACGAGGGCTAAGAAGCCGCCGACAATCGTTTTCACGTAACAATCATCATGATGAACATCATCATCCTTAGAAACAATTTCAAATGGAAGAAGAAGAAGAACAAGAACAACAACGTTGTGTCATCAACATGGCAAACATGGTTATTGCATCGTTGGCTGAAAGGCTTTTCTAAAGCTCTTTTGAGCCAAATGCTTTTACTTACATTTTGCTGAGTGACTGAAATTTTGTTACAGCAACAATAAAAAATCATCATAACCAAAATGCATAAATTCATGCACACACATGCATAAATGCGTGCAAATAGTACTTGTAATACCCAGTAAACATTTTCGCATAAATTCGATCATGATTTGTACCGACACACAGTTGCTCCAATTCGATAAAACGGTAATATATTTGTATCTTTGAAACTTGTGATACACTTATAAAACGATATATGAAAAAATCATAGAGAAGGACCAAAGCTTTAAGCTTAATGAGACATGGAGCACCGTGTTGAAACACACGGTGAGCTACAGGGTGTCAAAGTTAACTACCTCGGGCATGAAATACCTTGTTGGCCTCATAACTTTTACAAATATTATCAGATTTTAATAAGTGTAAACTTTTTGTAAAGCTTATAAATACACTTTACTTTAATAATAAAGCTTTAATATTTTCAGAAATATTTGGCCCTTAACGAGTTCTATTGAACGGACTATTTGACAATAAAAATCAATGTTCAATATAATGATGAGTCACGACTACCAGATACAGTCGTTATTAATGTCCAATTTTATGGAAAAACTCTATAAAACCCAGTTCAATTTCGTCACTTATGTTAAGTTCCTGCCAAGATTTGATTATTTCTTTACTATTTTACTTATGCTTAAAAAATTTCAACGATATATTAAACGGGAATTTTTTTTATGAATATTCAAATCCAAAAAAAAATATATGTGAAGAAAATACGAACAGCTAATTTCTTAAGCTTTCTCAGTCAAATCCTTTATTTGTTTTGCAGGATGATCTAAATTCACAGAAAATATAAAAATATACTAATCTTATCTTATATACTTACCTACCTGGTATATAACACATATTGATTTTAAACACTAAATAAAACGGCCACAAAACAGAGGTTTCAGGTGACGTTTGACAAAAGTGTATTATTTTCAAGTATATTTACTGGGGTATTCATTTGGTGAATCGTTAATCGGTTAACCGGTTAATTACTTCCCGATTAACTGATCGGTTAATTTAAAATCGGCGATAAGTGAAAGGATTTTTCCAAGTCAAGTTTTGTCAAGACTAAAGAAGAGAATCTTTTAAATCCTAAACATTTAAACCAAATTATTTTTCTGAAAGATTATTTTAGAAGATCTCCTCCAACTATTGAAATAACTGGGGCCCGTGTCTCAAAAAGTACAAGTTACAAATCTACAAGGAAAATACACACAAAACAACAATAAAATGTGTAAAAGTGTTGTTGTTTTTTTGTGTGTATTTTACATGTAGATTTGTAATTTGTAGTTTTGAGAAACGGGCCCCAGATATAATGATCTCACAAACTTTTTAATTTTTTAATGAATACATATTTATGAATTATTTTGCTTGATTAAGTTTAAGAATTTTTATGTTTGTTATGTTATTGTTTTTTTGATTTCTAAACTCAAAATACTAAATAATTTATGCATTTTTATTTGCTGAAATTACTTGATTTATGAAAAAATTGTTTAATCGGTTAGCCAGTTAATACCGAAATTAACCGATTATTACCCGATGAATCCAAAACCTCGATTAACTAATCGAGCGATTAGCAGATTAAAGCAGAAGCCCGATTAAATGAATACTCTAGTATTTACTACACGCATACATAGTGAATGCTAATGAGACGTATGAGTAATATGGCGTATGTAATATTATAGTACTCATACGCCTACAGCTTTTTGCTCAAAGTGCGAAATTCGCATCTTCTTTCCGTTTTTTTTGTTTTAATTAAAAATTCGTAATAAAATACCCGTTCAATATATCGTTAAAATTTTTTTAATATAACAGTATTGCTATAACTTTAAAAGTTCTTCCGCATATCATCAAGAATTTTGTTTAGAATAAAATATATATTTTTTTGATTTTAGCTATGCTATTAACGAAGATATTTACGAGATTAGAAAACAAAATTAAAAAATTCAAGGTCAAATATCTCTGAAAGTAAAAAAGATATCTTAATAAGCTTCACAACAAGTTTAAATTTATTAAAATCAGATGATATTTGTAAAATTTATGAGGCCAACGAAGTTTATCATGCCCGAGATAGTCAACTTTGACACCCTATATACAGCTCACCGTGTATTTTAACAGCGTCGTCTAAGTCTCATTATTCTTAAAGGTTAGGTCCTCCTCTATGCTTTTACACACATCGTTTTGTAATCGGATCGCAAATTTCAAACATACAGATTTATTAGACTTTTTCCAATCGAAACCACTGTGCGACATTTTGAACAAATCACCGATATGAATGAAATTTGACTAAATGTAACTTTTTATATCAGAAATTAGAAAAATTTTCAAATTTTGTCAGAAAAAATACTGCTGGAGAAATTCTAACGAGGTTTATTTAAGCAGGGCGGATTCAGGGGAGCGGAAAAATGAATATCCTCATTTCTAAAAGAAATTTTACAAAAAAGAAAAAGTTAAAAGTTCCCCTTCCAAAAGCTTAAGCAAACAAAACTCCGACAAGAATTATAATTTACCAAAGATAAAATATTATAATTTACTAAAGATAAATAATTATAACTTACTAAAGATAAAAAATTGAGGAAACATCTATCCACAAATTTAAGAAAAACATGTATTTTATTCAGAGTACCGATTTAGGCATATGTGCGGCACCACCACTCAGGTGCAAATTCGGTACACACATGCAGACGTGCCAAAATAAGCACACAAAAAAATCAGGCACACATACACGAGTGATTGAGAATTTTTTGTTTGCTTATTTTTGACACATATGCGTGTGCCAATCAATTGGCGTATATATGTGTCACATTTCTTTGTGTACTTATTTTGGCACGTGTGCATGTGCCGAATTTCGGATTTCTTTTTTTTTTATTTAACATAATAGGACAAACCGTTCTCCAGTTGTGTTAATATTTGTCGTCCAACTACTTCCTTTTTGACTAGAACCAATTTGGAGAAACCGAGATTCGACTTCAGCACCCCAAATTACATAAGAAACAACTTTCAGTTGATCCATCTCGAAACCCTGTATACTAGTGTAATAGAAAGAAGAAAGCATAACTATGTGCAGAAAATTACAATGCAAACTCAAGCAGCAGAGCAATATTCTTCAATTAACTGTTTACTAAATAGAAAATTTTATTTTTAGTTAATATTTTAATTGAATCAACATTTATATTAATTGGTTTCCATAATATGGAATAACTTTGAACATAACATTTGTGTATAAATAAAATAAGTTTGGTTTGCATCTGTAAAAATCGTATAATTTATTTTTTTAATATCAATTAATTTCTTAATTAATATAATACTTTTTTAATGAAATATTCACAATATATTTTCATATAACACAGTTGAGTTACTACGAATTTCGTGATTGATTAAAAGCTAATAAATTTTTTAATTGAATCTTGTTGTTACTTTTTTCTGTGTACATATAAGAAAATATGAAATTTCAATTGCATGGACTAACATTCAAAGCATTTAGCATTCCAATTGCATATAGAACCCCAAAAGAAAATTCCCAATAAATTTAGATAATTTCTTTAATTTTCTTCGCAAATTTTATTTTTCTGTCTGCTACCAGGAATGGCGTGAAAAAAATGCTCTCTGGGTATATTTATGTTTGTCACCATAATAAATGCAGCATATGAGTTTCAATCATACTGACATTTGAAACTACGACACACTGATATCAGCGATACACACTTGAATTGACGGATTAACCATTTTTGTCAATTCGACTTTTTCAACTTGTATTAATAAATTTTTATGTAATCATGTGTATCTTCTTAACGTAAAGTGACGACTACGGACGGATCAAGTTATTTAGTTAAGTGTGTATCTGTACAACGATCATACCAGCAAACATATATCTACATACATATGCTTTCCCAGTGAACAAACAGTAACATTTTGTTGGGAAATAATGAGCAATAGAAAGTTTTAGTCATATTAATGTACTTGATACTATTTTCGAAATTTGCTTTCATCAACTCAAGAGAGGACCGGGGAAAAAGGATATCAAATATTTACTATTTATATTGCGTTGCTAAAAGAAAATATAACATATTATATCATTCCTATAAAATTCTATCAGAATCTTCTGGGCTCTGCAATTTTGAGGAGTATTCCATTTCCCATTCTACTACACTTTCCTGTAGTAATTCAAGCTTAGATTTGTACACTGAAAGGAAATGCTTCGTATATAAATATAAATGATATTTTACGTTACAGTAATGATTTTGTCATTGTTTTCAACCGACGTAGCATTGCATTTTGTCAAACTTTTTCATTCATACTTATAACAATGGACAGACAGACAGCACAAAAAAATGTTTAACGACTCATTCTGGTAAATCACACAAAAAATAAATAATATAATCGTATATTATGGTTTTTAAATATTTTGCACATTGTTATTAGTGAATCGGTATAGGAAATTTGTAATCCTTACGTTTAGCGTATGAGATGTGCTTAGAACTTTTATGTAAAACACTTCAAGAAGTATTTTTGTAGAATATTTTTAGCCTCTAATGGTTCGCTGAATGAGTCATTTTATCCCTTTCTTAAATAAGGGGGAAAACCCCACTTCAATGGCAACGCTGCGGGCTGATATGTTCTACAAAAGTATTTATCATAAAATTTCACTATGTATAAGTTTTTAAAGCAGAAGCAGGTTATTTGTCGGCTATTTACATTTACACAATACGAACATCAAAATAAAAAACAAATAACACAACAACAAGAACAAAACAGTGCGTTGTAGCTATCAAAAAATCAAATAAACCCCAACATACTTAAACAACAATGAATTTCTCATTTATTTAGTTGACTCTTCACCAGGCTCTTCTCCTTCTGCGGTATGGGTCTTTTTGTCCCTTTCTTAGAAAAGGGAGAAAAACTCCCCTTTAACGGCGATGTAGCAAACTAAACTGTCCTACAAAAATATTTGTCATAAAATTCTACTATAAGTCTTCAAAGACACCAAAGCTCTATACTCAACTTGAATGCCACAAATCATTTAAAGCTTAAAATGTGTTTAAGGGCTAATTTTGTACTTATTCATAATTAGTACTAAAATATTCCACAAAAGCGGATTTTATGAGATTAGTTTCCATTAAAAATATTTCTTACGTAAAATTTCCCCTCACCATACAGAAGAGAGTAATGGAAAATTGCCATTCTCCGATGAAGTCTGGATCCGAACTCAACCTTTACTAAATATGTTCATTGACTTGACTCGTTATATTTATTTTTTACATTTTCCTTGTCTACATGAAAAGTGCTTTGTATTATTAATGATAATAAAAAATACAAACAGTGTGCTTGAGAAAAGTTTCATGACATTTATGTAATATTCATCGCTATAATGTAATGTTGCATGCGATTAATGAAATTTTTCGTTGTATTAATGTAAGGAAATGAACGTAATGGATTCATTCCTGTTACGAAGAGCTTTTCTTTCAGTATATAAAGCTCTAGTCGTATATAAATTCAAGTCTTATATACGCAAATCATGAATAAAAACATAAAGGCCGATTTAGACGACCGTAAATATAGAAAACGTAAATGTAGTCTAATGTGCTGATCGTTTCTGTCACATAGCTTTTCAATTTGACAGATATGATCAGCACATTCGACTACATTTACGTTTTCAACATATACGGTCGGCTAAATCTGCCGTAATACGAGAGTTTTTCCAACGTAAACAAGTTTGTTAATGTTCGATGATAATAGAAAAAAATCATATTTAAGTATTAATCATACCAAAAACAATAGAGGGAAACCAAAGCCACATGATTTCAAACCAATACGTGTCAATGGGTTAATTTAACGTTAGTTAGAATCATTATTCATTCATGGTTTAAATAAATAGGAGTTGAATTAACAAATATTTAAGACAAAAAGGAAAGCTAATATCGTATTGTTTTCTGGGTTTGTTATATATTGTCGAATGTATTTTGATGGAAAAGAATTGTTCGCAAATTAATAATTATAATTGCTGAACGTTTTTGTCTGTCATACTTGTATGCTGGTTGTTGCGTGAAACATTCCAATGTTTGATTTGCGATGATGTGTTACAATAATCCTAAAATACGAGAAATGACAGCACGCACACTCTCTCACATTCAAACTTTTATACATTGTTGAGTGCCAACGAATCCAACAGTCAATTCAAACTGACAGACAACAAGTCTCGGCTATTCTGACTATAAAATGTATTTTACAAATAAAATAATAAATACATATGTGAATATTGCTGATCTTGTTTACGGTATGGATGGATAAATATGTACGTGGCTTTGCGTCCAACATCAGAGAAAACTATTTAAACGAGATCATTAAAAACAAAACATCAATAAAAATAAAAAATCATATGCGATTGTTCACCATATTGATGATAAATTTAATGGTGATGCTGCTGGCTGGTTGACTGACTGTCTGCCGGGCTAGCTGGCTATTCCTTTTATCATCATCTTGCATTCATACACTCATACAATTTTCCCAATTTGCAATCAATAAGCAAAAACAATCAATATCTTGAGCGTTAAATTGCCAATCAACAATTACAATGCCAGAGTTTAAGTGCAAGTGTTGTTGTGTATTTGTGTACAAAAGCTGTAGACGCAAAAGCAACAGTGGACTGGCTGGCTGGCAGCAGTGGACTGACTAGTGACTCTTTTCTATTTGAATCAACAAACATTTAATTAATATCCCAGTTATGGGATAATTACAAATGTTGCAAACATCACTAATAACATCACGTTGATTAATGAAATCATTATGTGTTGTATGATAAAATGCAATAACAAATCACAAAATTATAATGAAACGTCAGACACACAAACACACACACACACACACATACACATCGTCTATTCGTTTATGTTTGTTTGAGCGCAATTTAAATGTTGATAATACTTTAGTTAAACATCTTAAAAATACTTGCAAGCATTTTTTCATATCTTATTCTGTCATACACACACACATGCCATTGACGACAAACAGACAGACTGACGGACAGAAATATAGAGTAGAAAAAAAATTAAACTTCTGTAGGTTATGTGATTAGCTGGCTGAAGGACAGACTGAGAGACAGACAAACAATAGTATGGAGCGACTGTTTATATGACTGACTGTGTAAAGCATTCACGGCACACTTCAAGCAGTTGCCGCTTACCATATTAGTGGACATCCCAGGAGCAAACCTCAACTGATTTGCTGACTGCTTGTTTAACAGTGGCAGACATGAGGACCACCCAACCAGTGTAATTAGCTGGATTGTCTTACTAAACTTAAAACAACAAAACTTAACGAGTTCCACATGTATTTTCATTTTGTAGAACAAAAAAAAAAATCGAAAAAAAAGCAAATCACATTAAAAACAGCCTGCATATAAAAACTCAAGTCAATAATAATATTTACAATAAATAATCATACTATTTTATATACTTACATGCATACATCCATACTTACAATATGTACACACATACAGGCATGAGTACATAGATTCATATGGATGTATACTTTTTATTTATACATATTCTATTTTTTATGTATGTATGTATGTCTACAATGATGATTATTTGATTCTTTGTATTGCGTCAAAATCCCAACAGCATGAATTTGAATCCCTAAGCAACCCCCAAATGGAGTCCATTTATCATTTACGGTAAAATAAAACTAAAAAGCACCCTTTTTCCAAAACAAAAACATTGTTGATATACATTTCAAATTTCGGGTTGGGGAGAGGGGAGAAGGGAGGTTTTTATTTGAGAAAAGGAAGACTCACAAAAAAGTTATTATTCTCTTAGTTTTGAGCACTTTGGAAATCCAAAATTCACTCAAATATTGAGCAATTTTACTTCTAATAATCATCTAACAAAATTAATAAGAATTAACCGGTTAAAAGAATTTTAGTTAAGGAAACAAACAAAATATGTTTGTATATCTAAATTTCAACTCAAGAGACGCAACAGGATTTTTTAACTCGCAAAAAGAGTTTTACTTTTTCAATAATTCGCTCTTAATGAAAGTAAAAGTGTTTGGAAAAAAGCAAAGCTAAAAGAAAAGCTTTCTTCAACATCATTCTCATATTTGTTTCGACGCGTTAATAACATACACACACAAATAAATATAAAAATGCAGACAAGCCAAGAATAATAGAGTCCTTTGCTAATCAAGTCAGTGATGATGATGATGATGATGCAACACACACAATCATACAATTTGACAATGCTTAGCTTCTCTCACAAACATACAAACAAACAGGTACAAAATAAAGTGTCGGCAAAAGCTTTAAAACTCAAGAAGAATAAACAAAATGGTGGGTGGTATCGATGTAAGTTTGGCGTAACGCAAAAATGTTTCGCTCTATTATTGCATTTCCGTTTTTTCTTCTTTTTTTCCTTTTCGATTATCTAGTTCCTATCAGTCTAAGTAGCGAAAACATTTATTTGCTTGTTTTTTAATCAGCCAAAACTTACAAAGGAAAGGTCCAGCAACTTTTCCATTGACTCCACATATTTCACATTCAAATTGTTTCAAATCAAATTTAACCTTTGAATTAAAGGTCAATTTGAAAGTATTTCTAAATTAAAATCACGTACTTAAAAAAAAAGTCATTACGCACATCATTGATTTTGGATTTTATTTATTTCCTTGAGCGAAAACATGACAAGCAGACAGACAAAAAGACAAGGATGTACTGGCAAGATGTATTTAAAAGCTCAACATTATATGTTGAGGTTCCTTTTTCGAACTTTTAATAATACATACGAGGGGAAGTCCCATAACTCTTTGGAAAATCATATAAAGAACAGTAAGAATTTCAGAAGTCTTTATTTACAACACGGTTCTTGAGACAACTTTTTCTATTTTTGAAAAAAGAAAAAAATTTAATTGTCTGCAAACACTTATAGAAATACAAAACTAAGAAAACCAAAAATGCATTAGAAAAGTCTATAGGACTTCATCGTTTAGGACTAACTAACAATATTCTGAATAGATTTACTCGAACCCTTTCATCAAAAATGATGAACCTCATTAGAAGCGTCCTTCTGAAGCATTTACTTCGCAAAACATAGACGACGACGTCAGAAAATAATATGACCAAGCATGCTAGACTCGGGTGATGATGATGTGTGTAATGGCAACGAAAACATGCGCCGATTACTCCAGCTTGTAGTCTAATTTACTTTTTCTGTCTTCATATAAAAAACTAATGACCGCATGCATAAGCAAAAGTTGGCAGGAACTTAGCATAAGTGATGAAATTTAACTAGGTCTTAAAGAGTTTTCCCATACAATAGGACATCATAAACCACAGTTTCTCTAATTGTAACTCGTCACTATATTGTACACTGATTTTTAATGTTAAATTGCAAATTTAGGCTCGCTAAGCTCTCGTTGTGCATATGGCCCTAAAATACTATTTCAATTACTGTAAAAATGCAGGTTCAATTAATAGTATACTCTAGAGATATAACCCACACCGATATCAATATATCGGCGATACTTCAGATTTTCCGATACATCTGTATCGGCGATATGTTACTGTCGATACGACAATACTTTAAAATGTTTTTTCAGTTTTTTTTAACAAATTATTTCTTTTTGCCATGAACTAAATTCATTTCGTTATTTTTTAAATCTTATTAATATTAATTTTAAAAATTAATAATATTTTGTAAAAAAAATAATTTATTTTTTGTTAGTTTTACCATGAATTCAAATTCAATTCGTTGTTTTTTAAATCTTATTCTCAGCAAAAAAAAGACACAAGACTTATTGTAATCGCTATAAAATACGCTTTATATGAAAATATAAAAATGGTTACGTTTTCAAGCAAATTGTTGCAAAAAATACGCAAAATTTTAAAAAGTCGAAATAAAATAAAAAATTTAATTTTTCTTTTGACGATATTTACATGAAATATAAGTCAAAACAACATCTTTTAAATATGCACGGAAAGCTTAAGTCCTCCTCTATTCGACACTGTTTAAAAATTTAAAATCGTTGCAGAAACAACGCAGTGAAAATTTCTTTTGTCCGTGAAGTCCCAAAAAATCGGTTTTTTTTTATTGATAACTTCCGATTTTGAGGGTGTATTTCAATTTTTGAAGTGTATTTCCATTTTTAAAGTAGATTTTTACGAGTAAAAAAACATGCCATTTTGTAACAGCGTGTAACTAAGCTATTAAGTTATTTAGAAGAATATTAGTTTATAAATGTCCTTTAAAAAATCGATTTTTTAAAAAGCATGGCGAGTATTTTTTAAAATTATTTGCATATTTTTAATATAGATTCTTTGGAAGCAATGAAAATGTAGCTCCTTAAAAATTACTTCCAATTTTTTATACTGGATTAATATTAATTTAAAATATTAATATCTCTTACACTGTAATTTTGTATAATAAAAAAATTTCCCTTCTTGGGGTTTGTTAATCTAAACTTGAACTCAATTTCAATATTCGTATCGGTATCGGAATCGGTATCGGCGAGATTTATTTTTAAATATCGGTATCGGTATCGGATCGACAAAACGGCGTATCGTTATCTCCTAGTATAAACACAATTGGGACGACCGACGAACTTCGCATAGTTCTACGAACTTATTGTGTAAGAATTCGTTGCGTAAATTCGTGTTTTAAAACGCAATTAAATTTGACGAACTAATAGTTTTACTCAAATCTCTGCCTTTCTATGAATATTTTTGTAGTCCATGGATTACCAAGTTATACAAATATTCACTGCTGCAAAAATCACTTTCTTCACCCAAAAAAAAAATATGATTATTTAAACAAATAGAAATAAATGCAAAAATCGATATCAAGTCTTGAAATTGATTAAAAGTTTCAAAATTCGCAAATCGCAATATTGGAAATAAGCCAAACCTTGCTAAATTAAATTTTAAGTTCCTAAATAAAACTAAATAAAGAAAGCCAACAACTTGGAAAAATTGCATCTTTCGCGAAAATAACAAAAATTCGCGAAAAATTGCAAAATGTTAAACAAGCCATAATTTTTATTAAAAATCGCTAAAACTCTAACCCTGCGTCTATACCTGATATATTTTTATCATAACAAATAACAAAAGGTCGGCAGAGCGTTGTCAAATTTTTTTTTAGTGCAAGCATACATGCGAACACGTTGTGGTTTTTTTGTTATAATAAATCACAATTTGTTTGTCGTCGTTAAGGAAGTTTGTCACTATTTATGCACTATTTCACTTATTTTTTCACTAATGGCGCTTTCTTTTCTAGAAAAAATGTAACATTTGTTTAATTTTTATAAAAAAAACTCGCAATCTGGCATTCCTCTAAAGGAAAAATTTACCTTCGTAAGGCATGATGCAATAGTTCCTAATAAATGCACTTCCTCGAAAAATTAATATATTGCAAATTTTCTCTTAAAAGTGCAAACAATGCAACATTTTTTTTTGTAAAAAAGAAAACGCTATAAACTGGTTTTATTTAATTAAAGCATTCTAAAGCATTATTCTAATTTCACAATTATATTGTAAGTGTATGGTCCGCTTAACAAATACCAGGCCAATAATAATAATAATAAAAAACATAACCTAAGCCTTAAGGATTTTATCATACATACAAATATTTAAAAATTTGTCCAATGCTAGGTAAATTGTTATTACAAAGTCGGCTTAAGTTCTTTATTAGCAATATGTATTCTTTCTATTTATAAGCTACATATTTTTATCTTAAATTACGTTCAATAACAAAAAACACAATTTTAAGTTATACCTAATAAAATGTATTAGCAACATTGATAATATACAAAAAAAAAAAAGCATTCATATGTTCATAATTTTTATATATCATATATATCATAATTTTTCTGTTGGCCAAAGGGTGTCGAAATCCAATCTCGCTCCACTCTGGCCAAAGGCTAGTGCCGACGTTGCACTGCGCTTACCGAATAATGAATATGTTTTAGTTCGTACTAGAGATGGGCGCGTGTCGTGTTTTTTCGTGACAAGAACACGCACGACTCAACATGAAGTGTTCGTGACAGAAAATCTGATTTCGTTAGTGTTTGGGTCGTGTCGTGTTGAGCAAACTTGAAACGAAAAAACACAAAACGATTTTCAGATTAAAATGTGTATGAATGCAGATGCACGTACGAGATTATTGAGCGAAAATCTTGATAAGTTACTGTTTCTCAACAAAAATGTGTAAATAAAAATACAAATAAAACATGAAATATTAAAATAGAAGAAAAATATGTCTTTGAATATAAAATTTTTTTTTTTTGTTTTTGGATTTGATTTCGTGCGTGTTGTGTCCTGTTCGTGTTTTGAAAATTTTGGGCGTGCGTGTTTCGTACGTGTTGGACATCCGGGATTCGTGTTCGTGTCGTGTCGTGTTGGAAAATGTCGACACGCGCCCCTCTCTAAAATAGTATTATTGGTATTGATGCAATAGGTCTGTGGCCAAGAACAGCGATTTTCTGTTCTGTGTAATAAAGAACCGGCATCGCTCACTAAGCTTTCATGCATTGACGTGTCTGTTCACGTTAAAGTTCAACGAATTACAAACATTTTAGCAAATTTTATAATTTTTGCCACATCCTTGAGGGAGAAATGCTAAATTATAAGGATCTTCTTTTATTAATTTAATTTCCTGGATCGTTAAAATACGAGTATTTAAAGAGACCACTCACTTACTTTTTTTATTTCATTAAAACGTATAAATATTACAACGAGTTATTAAAGTAACATGGATTCAAAATCTCACATGGAGTAAATGTCAAATGGCACTTCTTTTCGTTTTCGTTTTAATAAATCGAACAGATGTTTGCCGGAAGGCAATTAGTTATTTACACTTTACGTAAATATGAATGCCTGCCTATAAATATATACATTTGTATGTGTGTGTGTGTGTGTAAGTATATGTTGTGTAGCTGGTACGAAATAAGTGGGTATTGGGCTTCATTTCCTATTCATACGACTGACTTGTTTGTCATTTTTCTCGCATTTATTTTGTGTTTTTTTGTAAGTGAGATGTTGCCGTTGCTGTTGTCTTTTCTTTTTTTTTTTTGTATTGGATTTGATACAGCAGTAGAAGCAGCAGCAGCAATTGAAATGTAGAATACTAGTGCCAGTGTATCTATCAAGTGCACCCAACGTTATAAACCTTAGGGCGACAAATTGAATTCACACGGATAAATAATTTGCCTAAAGGATCAGCAACTACCAACACGTTGACTGATAAAATATTGCACAGCAGGCTATTTTATTGTTGTCCTTGTTGTTGTTTTTATTATATATGTTGTTGTTTTTCTTTTCCTGGTGCTTTTTTCATCTCAGTTATATGAACGAACATATTTATACAAAAACGACAATTTAAATTGTAAAAAAAAAGAAAATTACGAGTAGCAATGATGATATCAAAACGCCCATTTTTCATTGTGTCCTCGTAAAAAAAACAGCATAAAGAAACTAAAATGAGCAAAAGTAAGCACTCGTATGTGTTGATATCTAAAGAAAAGCGTGTTTGTGTTTGTAAACGGAACAAATTAAGAGGGTTTATAATGCAATAACATTCAGAGTATCCTTTAACTCTGCAGGAATCCACAAAAAATATATTTAACTATTCTCGTTGTTCGAGTTTTTCAAATCAGTTTAAAGGGTCCTTACAATAAACAGAAGTGTGTTTGTTTGTTTGTTTGTTTTTTAACTAATTTATAATAAATTTGACATTTGTTTGTAATTACCTTATTTCAGGGACTAATTTGCAATTGGGCTCTTTAAAAGTATTCTTTTTTTTTAATGAATTGATAAAACTATAAATTTTTGATATTGTTTTATTCTTACTAGTATAGACAACGGACAACACAACCGTCCGTATTCTAGATGTAAATAATTTTATTAAGGTTCATAGAAAAATTGTAAAAAAAAAATAGAAAAATTGTAAAAATTGTAAAATTTGTATGTTATAAAAAATCTCTTTAAAAATAACCCATCAACTATAATTAATTAATTATAATTACATATCGTTCATTTGCTGCAACAACTTCATAACTGAAAAACGTGATCTTTGAGTTGACAATGCAGAATTAATATTTATATCGATCTTAACATTTCGTAAAAATTTTATACAAACCCTGTAGGAAATGTCAATAGTGAAACAGTACTGACTTACTACTGACATTGTCACCAGTACTACTGACTTACTATATCCTTTACAATGTTCTGACCTATAGACATTTAACACGTGCGTGTCATTGAGAATGCACTAGTACTATAAGTACTACTGACTAGGTACTCCACTTGGGGCTATATGTCGACATTGGAATCAGATGTTTACTAAAGACACTGGCACTACTGATTATGTGCTTCTTTTGGCCTCAACTGAATTCGCGAACTTTTATACAACGGGATTCCGGCGATGTTTATATCCAATTCAAGTTCGTCATGCTCTTCCAAAATGTCTTTTGCTTTCCTTAGCTGAATTTTATTTCCTATGTGGCAATAATTCCCGGGAAAAACTTTTCTGATTAATACTTGTCGCTTTTTGCCCAACAAAGCTGCTACTGAAAGCAGTACCTGCAGGCCTCCCTCCTATAATATAGCCAGCAGCTACTCCAAAGAAATTCTGGAGGTCGTTATTTCAATTAGGGATGTAACCGATACCGATATATCGGCGATACTTCAGATTTTCCGATACATCGGCATTGGCGATATACCGCCCGGGGGTACGGTTATACATCTTGATGATAACACTAACCTTGATGTTGTGCTTTCTGGGGAAAAGGGTAATTGGCTATTGCTGACATTACCTTTGGCCAATTACCCCTAAAACTTATGTGTTACTACCCAATCTCTGGAAACAGAGCAACGGGCGTGGATATAAGTATTTATTTTAAGGAAGTAGGCTTGCCTACGCTAGTCAGTAAGGAGGTTTAAGGGCACCTATGGTCTCGCCCAAGACCAAAGTCCATAGAAAGTTAACCTTTAGGGGTTTTCTTTTGAGGCTTTACCAGTAATCTTAAACTGACAGGGAGGATGATTCTGTGACTGGTTGTTGGTGAGGTCTCCTTCGGGAGGTCACGTGGTGGCTGTGGTTGTTACCAAAATCGCTGGGGGAAGTGTTGGTTTGAGGACTGATGCTTGACCAGTGATAGTGGCTGGTCGAACTTCGGGCCAACAACGGCAAGCCTCTTTGTGCTGTTGCTAAACCAACATTGGCTGCATCGGTAGTGCTTTGTAGGCGGGTGATGGGGAATGCTTTGCATAGCGGGGTCTACACGTTTGTTGTAGACTACCTGGGTTGCTTCTTATTCCCCGGATACCTTGTGTGCATCGCGTAAGCTGCTGATGTAGTAGAGATTAGATAGCTCAAACGAGTCACACAGGTGTGCCTTCGGGGGAACTCGGAGGTGGTAGTGAACACTCAACTTCACTCGGTGTTATGAGCACACCGTCAGGTTAGGCCGTAATGGCAGGTACTGACGTTAATCATGAACATATCTGTCAATACGACGATACTTTTAAAACTTTTTTCAAATCTTTTTTGAGCAAATTATTTTTTTAATGAAGTTTATTTGCTGATAGTAAACCATTGTCTATATGCATTTCATTGGCGCTTTACCAAATCGTCTGTAGACTTCAACCACAACTTTGAACAGTTACAAAACTCTTATCTTATGCACATACTTTCGAAAACCATTTGAGACTTTACAAATGATAATATTTTTGAAAATCAGAAAAGAATAAAATAAGCGTAGTAGGCTTAGAAATTTATACCAAACCCAGCAAATAATTTGTATTCGTTATGAAGCTATTTTATTTTTCTATAAAGTCAATTCTCATAATTAAAATTCGTTGCTCAATAGTGTAGCGTTCCATGGTTAAAATTTCCCAAGTTTTCTCTAAATAAATGCCAAAGAATGACAGCTCAACTCTTGAAATTTCATCATTTGACAGCCTATTTATTCACTTCCTAACCTCAAATTTGCCGTATATAAGATACAAGAAAAAATTTAATGTCCATTTTATTATTTTTTGAGATAATTTCGACGTTATTTTTTTAATTTTTGAAAATTTTTTTTTTATTACTGAAGTTTTTGCTCATAATCAAGTTAATTGCAAAATAAATTATCACATCTTGCTCAAATAACCGTTTCAAATATTTTTGTCTGAGTCTTTTTTGATCTTTATTCGAATATCAAATTTTTGATATTCGAATATTTTTTATTCGAATATTTTCTATTTATCAAGCAGTACCGACATGTTTTATCATTAACATGATTTTGAAAAAATGCCAGTAGTAAATATAATAACAGTAAGAAAACTGGTAAAATTTAAAAAAAAACATCGAAAATGGCTGAAAAAAATACTTACTAAAATGGGTGCTGGTGTATTGCTCTGTTGTACTTTATATTATGTAAACATAGGAACATAACGGTTTTATGTTGACATAATTTGCATATAAGATCGGTCCTAAATGAATAACAGTGTATCTAAAGAAATATATTAAAATAGCAATATCTCGATTCCATGTGCCCAAATTATATAAAACCTCAACTATCAGAATCTTTGCCCGAATTTTCGACTGCCATTTCACGCGTAATCGTGATTTTAAAAATATAATTCTCACACATTCACGAAATTACACACAGTCAAAATATTCTGAACGTAAAATTAACTGAAATTCCAATATAAAATAAATTAAAACTCAATTAAAAACTGGTCTACTTATTTTTCATTTCAATTCAAAGTCAGGTTAAAATATTTAAAATTTCATTTCACTCATAATGGGTTAATGGCTTTGACAAGGTATTTCACAGCGATACTCATTTACAATGTTTTTTTTTGTGTCCGTTGAAAGTATGGTAAAATATTTCATAAAATATACGCATATATCTTAAAATGAAATATGTTCTAGGATGTACATATGTATGTCTATAAATATATGTATTATAAATAAATGTACATAAGTTTTATTAGTGTAAGACTGATGATTATACATATGTTAAAAAAGAACAAAACTATTGTTTATATCCTCTTCATAGAAAATGACGTCTACGAATTGCATGGTTTTGATATTCCACATTAAGAAATTATCTGATTTGGTTTCAAAAAATGTTAATGCGAAAATGTCTTGGATGGGTCGTATTTTGGCATGAATAATTATTTTAAATTGACATAAATTTTACCATTGTCGGCTTTTTCTCATGTATAAATTTTTGTAAAGAATTATTTTAAAAGATACTAATTCTCTACTTTTCCATGTAAAATCAAAAGTAAGAAATTTTTTTCAAAATCAATACAACTTTTTATGATGTATTTTTTTCGTAAAAATCATTCCCAGAAGAACCGCGAAAGCAGTGTAATGCTCAATACACAAAAATGCTAAAAAATCTAAAAATATTATTTTTTATTAGGATCTATTGAATGAGGCGAAAACTATATCGTATCTTATATTTCTATTATTTAAATTGGTAAAATTAAAAGAAAAAAACCCCAAAATTTTCACTCAGAATGAGAATCACCCAAAAACACGTTTTCATATGAACACTAAAAAGTTCTTAAAACTTTAAACGTTCGTTTTTATGTTTTCTGGGATATAAAAAAATAAGTATCGTGAAAGCTTAAGCTTTTATCGTGCGTGAGCGTGCGTGATAAAATAATTTTTGATCGGGAGCGTGCGTGATCGTGAGAGTTTTAAAATCTGCTGTACGTGAGCGTGCGTGAAAAAAATATTATTTTCGTGATCGTGCGCTATCGTGAGCGAAAACTCACTCACGCGCACATCTCCAACTTTGAGTAAAAACTATTTTTAAATAATAGATCAAGAATTTAGTAAGATCGGACTGAAAAAAGTATAATTTTTCTTGAAAATTAGTACAATTTGTAAAATCTAATTTTGCATCCTTGTCGTAGAGCCTATCAGGTTGGACCCAAAAGCCCCTATCCGTAATCGCCTGTGAGGGTATCCTACTAAAATCAATTTCAATGACCTTAGAATCCGTAAGCCCAAAAACTGACCTCATTCACAATTGCTGTGTGACCACTTAATCTTGTCCTCACCAAACCTGCCTCTAGGAATCTAAGGAGACCCCTTTCCGCCGTTCTCGCCACACAGTCCTCTATGGGAAGTAGGAGAAGAATGACGTGTAAGGCAACCTGAGGTGCGCTCCTGTGGGCCCCTGTAATGCCCAGCGAGGCACACCTCTGGACCTTAGCAAGTAATCTCTTATGAATCTCCTTTCTCAATGCCTCCCACCAAACCACACAATTATAGAAATAACCGGTCGCACAACCGGTACTTATTGTGAACATGTACGAAACTAACCCATAAACACAAATTAAGATTTACATGATTTATGGCGTTCAAGTTGAGCTTAGAACTTTGTTGTCTTGGAAGAGCTACAGTAGAATTTTATGATAAATATTTTTGTAAGACATTTTAGTTTGCTACGTAGCCGTTGAAGGGGCTTTTTTTTGCCATTTTATAAGAAAGGGACAAAAAGACGCATACATCAAAGCGTTAGAGGGTTAAAATATTCCACAAAATTGTTGCCGGTGGAGCTTTACATAAAAGTAGTGAACATATCTTACACGTTGAACGTAAGGATTACAAGATTTCCTATGCCAATGTACAAAAGGGGGAGAATTTTAATTCCTCTTAAAATGAATCCCATACGTAAACTTTCAAAACGTCGATACACGTTTACTTTTTTCTTGTGTTCTCTATTAGTATCAGTCGTTAGAACCTTATCAATTTTTGTTAATTGTTGTACAGTGTTATTTTTTTATTGTTTCTTGTTTAATATTTTTATCGCACATTTTAAGTGCTATCGATGATTTTGTTTAGAGTTCTAAAATTAATTTTAGTACAAAGTATTAATTTGACAGATTGTGCCTCTAATTATGGAAAGCAAACATCTTAGTATTTCTACAAGCATAGAAATTGTAGAATATTTTTTTATTTAATGTTCCTCTTAAAAGAGATATTAGAAGAAATAGAAAATAGAATTATAATAAAGTACATAAATAGGGGATGTAGGTAGATATGAGTCCTTTTTTATGCACAAGTATATCAATCGGTTGTGAAAATATATTGAATAAATGTTAAGGCTTTTCTTTTTGTTGTTTCTGTTGGTATTGAATTTCAATTGTATGAATTGTTGTTGAAATTATTGAAATTTGAATACCAAAGTAATTTTCACAAAAAAAAAAAGAAAAAAAAATAACAGAAAATATGTAAAATAGAGAAAAATTATTACCCTGATCTCTGTTCCCACTGTCGATAGGTTGATATGTAAAAAAGAAAAGTACAAATGTTTGTACATAAAACACGATGCTTCTTAACATTTTCTTGTTGAGATAATAAATTTTTGAAATGTTGATGTTTTTATTATATTTCCTAATGTATCTTTTAACTCATAAAACATATATTTTTTTAAATTTCTTACAAGTTACATATAAATTGTTTCCTTTTTTTGTGTGAAATATATGGCTGTGTGTGTGTGTGTGTCTCACTTTAAAACAAATAAGATTTTTTAAAAGTCGGGTATCAAATTTTTATTGAGGTTTTTTTTTGTTGTTAAATATTATGACAAGGACTAAAATAATTAATGTGTTTTTTTAAATCAAATTTTATCGTCTTTATTTGTAGATTTTTCCTTAAATTCTTTTTGAAATGCAATCAAAATTGTTTAAAAAATGCTGGCAACCCTAGAGATATGCGTAGATTTCAGGTAAGTTTTTTTAAAACTAATCTCATAATAAATTTTCAGCAATACCATTTGGAAACAATAATTATTTCTGGCTACTTTTTTTCTCCCGTTTTCGTTTACTTTTTAAGGTTGTCATATCTACGCAAGTGAGTGTTGAGGGCCCATTATTGGCGATTTCGGATAATATGTTTGTACACAATAATTCAAAACATGGACGCAGAGCTAAACGTTTGGATACAACGGAAGGTACAGGCAATTCCTCTCTGTCCATAACGGGACATCCCTTAGCGCCTGACAGTACCTACGATGGTCTGTAAATCAAAATTTCATTAAATTTTTTTAGACTACAACAACTAATAAATATGTTGTTGTGTTTTCAGTTTTTAATATTTCGTTTGTTTTCGTAACTTGAATTTAAACTACCATATTATTTTTAACAACAATAATTATATGATTATAGTTAATCATATTCTTTGTTTTTAATCTTAATAAAACCAACATAATTTCCAAATGGTTTTACTAATTTCGAGCAACTGAAACTTGATTTCATATAAAATAAGTCTGGAGCTTAAATATATTTATGTGTAGTTTCCACAATCCGCACGATATGCTTGAGAAAAAAGTTTAAATGAAAAGCTCTCAGTTATTTAAGTGATTCCTACACAAGTTGAAAGTCCGGGCTGTGAAAATCGCACTTAAATTCATTATTAAGAGATCAAACTTTTCAGCGGGTCATACACTTGCAATATAATTGTACAATTTTTCATATTATACAATAATATCTCCAATATGTATGTCTTATGCGATCGCTGTACTGTTTACTCGTTAAATTTAACTGTCATACATTTAATTGTCAAAAATTGTTCAAATAAATTTTACAGCAGCAAAATATTTGGGAAATTTAACCAATTTAACGAGTAAGCAGCTGCCGAATAATAATATATATTTTTTTTGTATGGGGAGTTATAGTGAAATTTTACGTAAGACATATTTTTAATGCAAACTAGTGCCATAAAATTCAATTTTATAGGACATTTTATTAATAATTGTAAATACGTACGATATTAAACCTTAAACACATTTTAAGTTTTGAACGATTACTGGCGCTCAAATTAAGTTTGGAGCTTTGGAATCTTTGAAGAATTATAGTAGAATTTTATGACAAACATTTATGTACAGCATTTCAGCCCCCTACATTGAAGCCGAAGGAGCGAAAAGAGTTAGAGCGTTAAAATGTTGCACAAAAATGTTCCTCGTAGTGCTTAAAAGGGGGTGGGGAATTTAATTTCTCATAAAGTGAGCCCCAGATGTAAACTTTCAAAACGACGATATTTATTGTTCGTGTCTTCAACCAGAGTCAGTCGTTACAACCTTGTCAAATGTTTTTTAAGTGTTACAGATCGTGTTGATTTCTGAGAGTTCCCAAAACATTTCAGTAGTCTAACGATGGCCGTTCGTGTGCTGACCGCTGTTTTGCGTATACACATACGCTGCTTGATCAATACACAGTAAATATTTGTTTTTTTTTCTTATAATCGTAATATACATTAGGGTAAAGCGTCGATATAAAAAGTAAATAAATGTCTTCCAATCGATTTCGAATACCTCCAGAAAGTTACAAGTCATTAAATGGAAAACCCCGATTTTATTTCCCATACAAAATTGTTTTTACTACAAACTGAATTATATAAATTAATTTTGTATTAAAAATACTAAAGACGATTATCACATGCTTGTTTGTGCAATAGACAACCCTGATAAAATGAAAAATGTGATTGTTTAGAAAATTTCCTAAAAATGACGAATACCATAATACTGTCAAGTTTCTTTACGTATTATTTGACAAATCATAACTATTTGTTTTCACACTGTTGGATATTTACTTAAGATTTGAGTTTTTGACAAGTATTAATACTAAATCTAATAGTCAGAAGGCCGCTTTAAGGCCGTTTCACACTATAAGACAAGTATTAATACTTTTGAAGAAAATGCGTCCCTGATATAATTGTTGTTTGAAAATTTTCAAAAAACAATAACAAATTATCATGTCAGAGTTACATTTTCCTCAAAAGTATTAATACAATACTTGTATTATAATCTGAAACGGCCTTTTGGGCTAATAAATGAAAAATCGAATAGTGACTCCGGAAACACTGATCGCAACATTATTGTTATAAAAGTTTTTGACCCAAAACAAATGTCTTAAGTCCGCCTTCAAGACCCCACTTAGCATTTGGAAGATTGTTTTAGCAAAAATCACCAAACTGAGTCTTTTATGACTCCCTAGATGATCAAAAAGTGATTAATCGAAAATGACTCCCGCGACTTGTGCGCAATCTTAAATTGATCATGCAGATGATCGAAATGTGACTGTGTTTTTTTTTACTCAAAAATGAGTCGGAAATGAGTCGTAATTGATCAGAAACGCTAGTCAAAAGAGACTCTCTCAGAAGAGTCGCGGCTATGGTACCATTTTCTCCCTAAAGAATAGTCACATTCGACTCGAAAACGAGCGCATATTTTTATTTTTGATCGCGCAGAGGAGTTGAAAAAGACTCGAATATGATCATTAATTTCATAAAATGCTAACAGGGACGTCTCGTGTCGGTAGTCTCTATTATGTATGTATGTATATTGTGCATACTTTTAGGAGTGAAGATGTAATATTTTCTTCAGCAGCTCTTCGTGTTAAAAAATTTTTGCAGAGCCACCTTAGGGTATGTGAGGCAAAACCAAAACGTTACGATTTGGAAAGTGCAACATTTTCACTTTCGCACAAATTCTCTGTCACACCTTTTTTATACACACATATGTATAATATTTTAATTTCAATATTAGCAGTTGTGAAAAAAAACTTTTAATATAAAAATGTGCAACACCGAAATGATCGTGTATAGTTCTTGTTTCTTTTATTTTTATTACTTTTTTGTTGTAATTTTTAATTTACAATTGGCATAATAAACCTGTAGACCATATTTGACATCTAAGAAGGGCGTCTCTTCTGAGACCAATAATTAACATTTGTATACATACATGACATATTAATTCTTGTTTCGTTTCTTTTATATTTTTGCAATTTCAGGCTTATATCCACCCTTACCAGTAGCCACACCCTGTATTAAAGCTATTTCACCGAGCGAAGGTTGGACCACTGGTGGTGCCACCGTTATAATTGTTGGAGACAATTTCTTTGATGGTCTACAGGTTGTCTTTGGCACAATGTTGGTGTGGAGTGAGTTAATAACATCACATGCCATACGAGTCCAAACGCCGCCCAGACATATACCGGGTGTAGTCGAAGTAACATTATCCTACAAAAGTAAACAGTTTTGCAAAGGCTCACCCGGACGCTTTGTTTATGTTTGTAAGTTTTTATGATTTATGAAGAAATGCATCGTGCATTTAAAAACAAAAATAAAATGACAACAGTCGCGATTAAAATTAATCGTTGTTCGCTTTTTCTGTCTAAGCAGCCCTCAATGAGCCCACCATCGATTATGGTTTTCAACGACTGCAAAAGCTAATACCACGACATCCTGGCGATCCCGAAAAACTACAAAAGGAAATTATTTTGAAAAGAGCTGCTGATTTAGTGGAAGCTTTATATTCAATGCCAAGGTAAAAACTTATCATTGACCGACCACTGACTCACTCACCTTTGAAACAGCAACAAAACGAAAGAAAAAAATGTGATCTTAATATAAAATTTTATTTGGGAAATTTTTTAAAATAAATTGCTTCTTCAGTTTTCACATTTTTTCATAATGAAGTCCTAATACAAAAAAAAGGAATACCTTAAGGCGCCACTTTCAACATACAAATTAACGTGGCTAATATGTATTTGCTTCTCTTAAAAGTAAAAAGGTGAAAGGTTATCAATTAGCCACATAGTTTTTTATGAGTGTTTCATCAAAACCTCGCCATATATTGAAAGTTGGGCAGGGTCACGCCCATACAAAGTAAACACATATTCCTTTTCAACTACTTCTACACAGCCAATACTTAAGAAAATTTTGCTTCCGTTTCAATAATATATCATGATTAAAAAGTGGGCAGTGCCGCGCCCATGCTAAGGAAATATTATTTTTCAACAACTTCTAATAAACCGATTCTTATGAAACTTTGCACAAACATTAAGTTCCCTGGAAAATACAACATTATGATTGAAAAAGTGGGCAGTTCCACCCACACCCATGCAAAGTAAATATTATTTTCAACTACTTCTACTATTCTGATGAAACTTCATACACATAATTTGATATCGTGAAAATACATCATTATGATAAAAAAAATGGGGAGTGCCACGCCACTAGGGCTTGTGATTTCCCGAACTTTTGCACTACACAGGAAACGGGAATAGAAAAATCGCGTTCCCGGAAAACGTTTGTTTTCTAAATTAAGTTGATTTATTAAATGAAAATTAGCGAAATCTAGTTAAAGATTTCATTTTAAGGCCTCCAAATTATTTGGTAAATAGCCTCCTGCCGCAATGTTACTTATTTTGCTTGTCAAGTTTCCGGGAGGTATCTTAACATTAAGTACAAGCAAGTTACAGTAATATACTCAACTGCGCCGAATTTTAGATGCCCTGAGCCACAGTATGTCTAAATGTCTTTGATTTCCCGGGAATATTAGCTACTCTTTTCCCGGGAATTCCCGAATCCCAAACCCTAAACTCACGTTTTGCAGACGGTTTTTTTTTTGCAAGAACCACTAAAATATTTTCAAAATATCCTTTTCACTTTTTTTGATTTTTTCGATTTCCAGAGAAGCATGTTTTTGTTTTCACTTTCGCACAAGTTTTGTTTCCGCGACACACCTAAATAGATCACATTCTTTTTCACAGTGATATTACAATATTTGCCATTTTTATTAAAATATTATTTTCGATTTGAAATAGATCGCCTGGTGGATCGACTGGCTTCAATTCATATGCTGGTCAACTGGCAGTGAGCGTACAAGATGGTAGTGGCCAATGGACCGAAGACGACTACCAGAGAACACAGTCGAGCAGTGTTAGTCCAAGAGGAGGCTATTGCAGCAGTGCGTCTACACCTCATAGTTCGGGAGGAGGTTCTTATGGTGCTACGACTACGGCAGCCACAAATGGTTATGGCGCTACGCCAAATATGGGCACTTTGTCATCTTCACCTGGCAGTGTTTTCAATTCCACATCAAGTCAGTATAGCCAGACAACAAATTCTTTTTTTTATATTTAAGTGGTTTTTGATTTGAAATTAAGTTTTGTTTCTATTTTACAAATTTTTTATTTATTTATTTTTTTTTAATATTTTGCTCTTGGTTGCGTTTTAATTTTACTTGAAATCTTTCCCTTTCCATTCAATGATTGTTGTGGATTTTATTTTAGAAACTTTCCTTTCTTTGATTTCTTTAAAAGATGAAAAGAAAAACTAAACACAATTTTAAAACAAAAACCATGAAAACATTTAAAAAAAGAAAGAACTAAAAAATACTTAAACATAAAACCTAAACTGTTATATAAAATCAATGCTCAGCTTGTGCATTTTCGCCATTAATTCCAACAGTGTCCTCAACTTGGCACCAGGCTCTGGTACAACATCATCACTCGCATCCCCACCACTACCATCACCCGCATCAGCCATGGCACAATCCAGCCGTTTCTGCAGCCACAGCAGCCGTTTAAATATTGTTGTTGTCGCCCCCGTATACACAGAAACACACACATACACAGAAATGAAGATCTATCGTCAATCAGCTGTTGATCCTGGCCGTTGTAATAAAAATAACAAAAAGGGGTAATGCAAATGGTGTTTCAGCCATAAAATCATAAAAATGTCATAATCCTATTCAAAATGTCTAAACATACAGAACATACACATACACACACACACACGCGCACACACACACACACACACACACACATTTACAAATCCATATGTATGAAAGCGGAAATAACAAAAGCCTATTGTAAAATCTAGACTTTAGTAGACTTGTGTCGAACTCGTTCAGGTTTGTGTCTTAAATGAGCTATTGATCGCGTTCGAACGAGTGTGACCCAACTCTACTTGTGTCCAACAATACAAGGCAAAATGTTAGCCTTGTGTCGAACTCGTTCAGTAACGCGTTGTAGAAAAAAACAAATTATCAAACACATTTAAATTACATGGATTTGATCACTGTTTTAAGTTAGACTCGGGTCCAACTCAATGAACAGCTCTCTTTAAACACAAATCTATTATCAAACCCATTTACATAATATGAATTTGATCATAGGTTTGTGTCTAAAACGAGTTGGACCCAAGTCTAGTTTGTGTCTAAAATGGGCTACTGAACGATTTTAACACAAGTCTAGAAAACGCAAATCTAAATTAAATGGGTTTGACTGAAGTTTTGTCTCGAACAGAGTGGAACTATTTTGATCGAACTAGTTTGATACAACTTTTTATCAGTTTGGGATTCGTGGATTCGATTCCCACAAACAATTTCGATTTGCTAAAACAGTAAAATTATTTTTCAAATGTGTGTTTGCTGGGTTGTAATAAGTGAGAGCGGAAAGCCAAGATGGATAAACTAAACAAATTATGCTAAATAACAAAAAAAGCAAACAAATAAACTTGACTAAAGGTACGTTCACACTTCACCTTTAAATTCAATATTTTTTTAAATATGGGTTCACATTTATAAAAAATAATTTAAAAATAGCTTTTTGCAGCATAATTAACTTTATTTTTGTGATATAAAAACAGAGTTAAATCACCCTAACCCTTAGCAAAAGTAGTGGTTACGTTTTTTTCGGCAAATATTTGCCAAGTGTGAACGTACGTACCTTAACAAACTAAACAAATAATCAATCAATTGAATAATTTTAAACGACGGCAAAGACAACAAAACACTAAAACACTTTTAATAGCACACAACGACTTTGAAATTATTTTATAACTTCCGTTTTATTATTTTAATTTAGTTATTTAATTTTTCTTTAATTAACTTATTTTTGGTTTTCTTTTATTAACTTTATTTTTAGCTTGACTCAATCCTATTTTACATTTGAATTGAAATGTCTAGAATTGGCTTTTAAATTCAGCCAGAATGTTTCACGAAAAACAATCAATTACTACCTGGCAACATTAAAAAATGAACAGATCCTTAAGTTATTATCGGTAACAATTTCACAATTTGGTGAAAGAATTTAATAACGAATACAGTACAAGTGTAAACGAGGCCTGTTTTATGTTAATTTTGAAAAAGAAAATATATTCAATTAAGTTTCTGTTTATTTGTTATTAAATTTTTGTGTTTTTTTTTTGTTTTTTTGTATATTGCAGGAGTTAGCAGTTTGAATTTTAATCCATTCACTTTGCCCACTTGCAATACACAAGGCTACAGCAGTTCACAGCTAGTGACGTCATCTAAATAATATTACTACTAAATTTAAATGGACGGCAGGCAATTTTAAAAAGACGAAAGGCTAAAAATAATTACAGAGTTTTCATTTAAAAAAATGGACAAACTAAAGCAGAGACACACACCCGCTTAAATATGCATTTTAAAAGCTCTGTGCAATATAATTTATCAATTTTAAAATCTAATTTTACATAAATTTATACTCTGCACATGTATTTTTAAATAGATTTTTAAATCTTTTACTATTTTCGCCAAGTCCATCCATACATACATTCATACTATTCACAGATGTATACAAAAAAACACTATACAACACAACGCTACATAACTTTGGCTGAAGGTAAAACCGCAAAACTACAACATAATAATATTCAAAATCTAAAAACAAAACAAAGAACAACGAAGAATTTAGGCTTGAGTCGAACTCTTTCGGTGGCTCATTTTAGAGTCGTGTCAGCGGCCCACCCACTTGCAACCAAGGTTGTCAGATCTTTTCTAACCTATTTCGCCAAATTCATTTTAAAAATCGCCAAAAGTTGCCAAGTTATATCTTTTGCAGTTTTTCTTAATATATATTTTATAATAAATTTGTTTTATCGGCCATGTCACAGAGTTCAATTCCGTTCTGAAAGGGAATCCAATCCACCCCATTTTTGTAGCAGCTGGTGTCTAAAAAAGAAAACTAAAATGCGCAAATTTGTCAGATGTGCCCAGACTGTTATAATAAGCTTTGTTATAATAAGGTATGCTTTGGCTATGGCTTGACATCTTGGGGTCGATTGAATTCCGTTTCCGAACGGAATTGAACTCTGTAACATGGCCGTATATAATAGTTTTTCTTTAAAGAAATTTTTATAAAATAATCTCATAAAAAAATGCAGAAAATCACCAAAAGTAGAAAAAATCGCCAAATACTATTTTTTTTTAATTTTGTTTCATCAAACTTCAAAATCCATTAATGATATGAAAGCAACGTTATTTTGCATTTGCACTTTTGCAAGGCCCTTTGTACCGAATGCGGAATTCCGCAAAGTGATTTTCCTGAATCGTAAACGTTTGGGCAAAATTAGTTTTTGTTAAGAAATAGCCATAAAAATCGCCAACAAAATTTATTTATCGCCAGAAAAATCGCTAGGTCGCCAAATCAAAAATTTGACAGCCAGACAAGGTTAAAAATCGCCACGTTTTGGCGAGAAATCGCCATATCAGACAGCTCTGCTTGCAATATAATTGTACAATTTTTCGTATTGTACAATAATATCGCCAATGTGTATATCATATTCGAAGGTGGCACAATACGACTATATTGACAAAAATCAGAAGACTTTTGATTTTTATTGTACAATCAAGAAAATTGTGTAAAGTGTTGACAACATTTATTCGGTATTATGTTTATTTTTCATTGTCAGGAAAATTGGGCAATATTTTGTTTGAAAGTATGGCTGTTTTCCTAAACGCATGTTGCTTTGTAGTAATACATTGCAACTTGTTCCTAAATGTAACACTTAAAATTATGACAATATGGTCTGTTCCTAAACGTATCATCTCTGTTGTCGATACGCTTAGAAGAGCAAATTGTGTATCTATAAAAATGTGTATGCAAAGCAAGACACAAACTAACTTTACAATGAATCGTAACGGTATTACTAGTGTATTGATACATTGTAAACAAAGGTTTAGGAAAACGGCCTATTGTGCCATTTAATGCATAGTATAGGGCAAAACGACAATATTGTCGACAATAAGATATGCAATAATATTGTATAATGGATGGCCCGCTTTAGACTTGTGTTGGTGAAAATTTCATTAAAATAATTTTAACAAAACTTTGTCCGCAAGCCGATCGAAGTTTATTTTTTTTATAAAATCGAAGTTGTCCAAAATATCTCTTTAAGTATACGAATTTTAGAAAAATCTTGAAAGCAATTTTGTAGGAAGTTAAGAAAAAGATTTGAAATTATTTTTTCATAAAATCCATATTTATGGAGATATTCTCTATAATAACCTCATCAACTCTATATAATGATCAATTTAAGATCTATGACAGTTATTTTTCCTTAATGAAAAAATAAAGTTAGATCGGGTTGCGGCAACGCACGTGTTCTTTTTGTTTAAAAAACAAACAAAAAATAGCTTATATTTATTTTTCATAAAAAGGAATGCTTTTTTTTGCAATTGACTGACACTCATTCAAATTGTTCTATAAAGAATTTTATCAAATTTGTAGTTATGTGTTTTTACATTAAAGGGTCAGTCATGACAGTCATGATCATCATCACATCAATCAATAGCTCTAATAACAATACCGAAATATTAAAAATATTTGTAAATAATTTAAAACAAAATTGTTCTATTCCCTCGTACATTTTAAGTAGACTAATTAAATTTTTTGCAAATTGTTAAAATAATATTAAAAACTGTATATTTTTTTGAAATGAATATATTAAACAACAAATCAAAAATTTAATTTAAAGAAAAAACCGAAAATTTTAAATAAATGTATACGACTTTCAATATGAACACGAAAACTTACATACACCCATTCATACATACATGCATACATACATACATACATACATACATACATACATACATACATACATTCATACATACATACATACATGCATACATACATACATACATACATACATACATACATACATACATACATACATACATACATACATACATACATACATACATACATACATACATACATACATACATACATACATACATACATACATACATACATACATACATACATACATACATACATACATACATACATACATACATACATACATACATACATACATACATACATACATACATACATACATACATACATACATACATACATACATACATACATACATACATACATACATACATACATACATACATACATACATACATACATACATACATACATACATACATACATACATACATACATACATACATACATACATACATACATACATACATACATACATACATACATACATACATACATACATACATACATACATACATACATACATACATACATACATACATACATACATACATACATACATACATACATACATACATACATACATACATACATACATACATACATACATACATACATACATACATACATACATACATACATACATACATACATACATACATACATACATACATACATACATACATACATACATACATACATACATACATACATACATACATACATACATACATACATACATACATACATACATACATACATACATACATACATACATACATACATACATACATACATACATACATACATACATACATACATACATACATACATACATACATACATACATACATACATACATACATACATACATACATACATACATACATACATACATACATACATACATACATACATACATACATACATACATACATACATACATACATACATACATACATACATACATACACACATCCATACATACATACTTACATGCAAATTACATATTCAGTTTGTAAAACTTCAATGTAAATATTTAGAATAATTTCATTCATATGAATGCAATATCAAATAAATAAATCATTATAAAAATATTATTAAAATATGCGATATATGAAACAAAAAAAATAAGAAAATCTTTTGTCTATTTGAGATAGAAATGTGTGCAATAGGGTGGGTCGATTTGTGATGTGAATGATTCTACGAAGAATTATAAGAAACTTTGCGCTAGAAACCATGGGTCTAAAAGGGATTTCAACTTTGCGGAAATTTCATAATATGTTGTAAGTGACTTGTGGGTCGATTATGTATGGCAACCGAACCTTAGTTGGGTTGCCAGTTGCTAAAAATTATATTATTGATGGCAACTGGCATGATCCAATAATTAGGTCTATGCATCTCTACAACAAAAATGACATAATCGTGAAGATGTCAAACAAACTATATATATAAAAAATTTTGTTTATGCTTTATATATATGAAGTCTGACATCTTTACGATGGTAAATAATAAACAGCTGTCGAGTTGCCTTAACCAGATTATTGGATCATGGCAACTGGCAACTGAGAGCTGTTAATTTCAGTTGCTATTTTGTGCTTTTCTGGCAACCACGAATTTCCAGTTGCCGGCTGTCAACTAGGGATGGGCAAGTGAAAAAAATATATCGATACCGATATATTTTTAAATATCGATATATATCGAATAAAAAATATCGATATATTGAAATATCGATATATTATCAACAATGATAATTCATACGCAGTCCCCAAATTTTGTTTACAAATAAAACAAAAAAAAGTACTTTTCTTATAAATAATTAAGCTGGAAAGAGTTAATTTCCAAGATCCTTACTGTTCCATCAATATTTCATGGAGCATACATCAACAAAATTACTCTCAAAGAATAATAATTTTTCGATTAGACAAAATATTATAAATAAAACAAAAGATGAAGACAGTGCCGAAATGTTTTTAAACATTGCACGAAAAACAAAACCAAAGCTAAAAATATATCGAATTTCATACTGTCGATATATTTGGAAAAAAATATCGATATATCGAAATTAAAAATATCGACGATATATATCGATATATTTTTAAGAAAATATCGATATAACGATATTTTTTTGGCCATCCCTACTGTCAACGCAACTGAAGTTTGGTTGCTATCGATAACAATGCACAACATTAGTACAATTAGCACATGATCCTAGTACAACTTTTGAAGACGATTTCAATTCCGTGATTGACATTTCTGAATCAGCTCTAGTTAAAAAAATATGACACAGGTGTGTTTTCATAATAAAACACTATAAATTTAGAGATAACTCTAATTTATTGAATTCTTATAATGAAAAAAAAAGACTTTCTCTTATATGCTTTTCTTGCTAAAGCTGAAGGCAGAGAGCTATTATGAATGAAAACTTTATATTTTCTTAATTATAAGCAAATTAATACACTAACACAGCGATTTTTTGCGTGAAAGCTATATCTCCTAAACAAGAGCTGTTAAAAAAAACTGATGGTATATTTGAAATCAGCGACGTCAAATTAAGGTACTTTTAGACAATATGTATTTTACAGTGTGCTTGACAAATTTCCCACTGCAAAATGCATACATAGTGTATAAAAGCAAAGAAAATTTGCTTCTGTAAATGTCAGCCTGCATTTACAGTGTAAAAATTTTCAATTAGAGCGTGTTCTATTTTGAACTGACAAAGCACCTGACATCAACTGTTTTACAAGTCAATTGTTTGTGGCACCAAGAACATAATGTTTGTGATTCGGCAAATACATACATATATATTAATATCATTTATTTATACATATTCTTTAAAACAATAATATTTTTTAATTAATTTAAATACAAATTGATTACAAGAACACAAAACTCTCGCGAAAAATAAGAAAAAATTATCTCAAAACAAGTTGTTGTAAACTATTATATTAGATGTCAGATGGAACTAAAAACAAGTGTGAAAGCAAAAATTATAAGCCGCCTGTAAATTGCCAAATTGCCCCTATGTCAACGTATACAAATTTTGACATACGAGCATCTAATTTGCGGAAAAAAGTAGAACAGCTTTGCTTATAATATCACCTGTATAAATCCACCTTGATACATAGTGTGTAAAAGTAGCTTTAGTAAACATCACCTGCAGTGTAATCGACCCATTAGTTTGAATAAAACCAATCAGTGATTGGGGCAAACCTCCACCATATAGAATAAAAGTTCGTATAGAGTAGAGCCAGTCGTTTCCGAATGATGACAACTTTATTATAGGAAAAATTCAAAAAGCTCTTAAAGCAGTTTGTCTCAATACAGAATGGCGTATGAGTATCATTATTTAGTGTATTGCTTCACGTATTTTTTGTAATTTTTCCTATAATAATGGCTTAATGAAACATATTTTGGAAGCCATGGTCTCTAGAATTATTCTTAGAATTATATATTTTATTTTTAATGAACCCACCCTACCAGTTTTCTTTTGTTTTTTTTTTTTTCATTTTTGAAACTCTCATGAGGGAGGTACGTACCACTTATGATATTTCGGGAGTGGTCAAATTTTCAACTGATTTTTCCCACTCATAGAATAGCAAAATACGTGCATACGTAGGAAGCTACAGCAATGAAAGCTTTTCAGTCGCATATTTACAGGCGATTTTTTTCTAGACTTTTGTACTTATCACAGCAAAATAAATCAATCAATATTGTTATTAAATTAAACAATTTACTATAATCTTTATTACAATACGATTAGTAGTATTACAATACATATCGTTGATTGCTTACATACATATCTAATGTATGCATATTAAATAATTAAAAAATAAACTAATCTGGAATTCTTACAAATAAATAAAATATTAAATAAAAGAAATGTTAAAATCTCAGCTGCATTCACATTACATAAGTTTTTTATGTAAAAACAAATACAAACATTAAATATTTGTTGTTATAACTTGTGAAATTTAAATAAAAAATTAATTTGTTTTTATTAAAGTTCATCCTAATTATTCGACTCGGCTCGACACGCATAATCAAGATGAACGATATATTTATTTATCTTTATTCTTAAAAATAAAGCTTAAAAAAACGAACGATATCGCGCATATTGATCGAAAATTTAATTAATTTTAGCTTTTTATTTTTAAATAAGTTAAATAATATTAAATAAATTGTAAATATATTAATATAATATAGTATATACATATCTTAAAATAAACACATACATACATCCAACATATTAATTTTTATGATCATATACATACATACATACATAAATGAATAATAGGTTCATTTTTTTCGCATCAAAATGAATAAAAACTTAAATTAAAGATAAACATAATATAAAATTTAGTTTTATTTCTAAACTAGATGTACCTGCGAGCTTCGCGCGCTTAACCCTACGGCCAATAACCAGGTAGCCGGGTAGGTAACTTTTCCAATTTAACAATGCTCGCAATTCTGTAATAATGAAGATATGACTATGAAACTCTGGATCGTCGCGATTAAAGTGCTTACAAATATTACAGAAAGACAAAAAGTTAGTAATATTAACTTGGTCTATGTGTAAAATGGTCTAAAATTTGACACCTACGCGGGTCAATGACCGGGTACTCCCATACAATTTCTATTTGCTTTGCACTACAGCTTAACTTTTCTGCCATCACACTGTGGCTCAAATTGGAAGAAAAAACAAGGGTAATAAGTCTGTATATTTGAAACTTGCGATCCGATTACAAAACGATGTACATATCGTCAGCTCATTATTGGTTTGGCGCATGTACCACAAACTCGGAACGGAGAAAAACGACAAAGAAGGTTTCCATAAAGTTTTCTCAAAATATAGCCGATAGAATTTTTTGTATTTTTACCACTGCTTCCGGCATATATTTTGAAAAAATATGTAAGTTTTTGGGAGCTTTCATGAATGTAGCTAAAAGTTACTATTCCTTTAATGGGACTGAAAAATCTTGTTTTGTGACGTATACGCAATTGTTTTCTCAAAGTAGCTTTTTGTGCTGCATGTGTATACTTAATGCCTTGTAATGAGTTTTTTGTTGTGGAGATGAGGGTTTCTACTTTCTGATGAAAATAATGTTATATATGTTAATAGAAAACATATTTACATTGAATAAAAAGTTAATATTGATAAAACTAACCCCCATGAACACAAAGTTCAGTTATGTTGATTTTAATTTAAAGTTTACTAACTTTCAGTTTACCTTCACTTAAGTTTTAACTGAAAGTTAAACATTTTCGTTAACAATTAAAACAAATTGAGTTACGCTGCAGTCACACGTTCAAGTTTTGCTTTCAAGTTATTTACATATACTGCTTGTCAAAATTCACAAAAAATTAAAGCTGTGACATAGGCTGCACGCAACTTTAAAGTAGGGATGTACCGATACCGATATATCGGCGATACTTCAGATTTTCCGATACATCGGTATCGGCGATATTTTACTGTCGATACGACGATACTTTAAAAATTTTTTCCAGAGTTTTTTTTTAACAAATTATTTATTATATATCGACCTAGGAAACAACAATAACTTTTATTTTTTGAGCGTATATGGTCTGGTCACCCGGCGCCTGCTGTATATTTTAAAAATTAATTTTTAAGGTATATTATTATAAATAAATAAATTAATTATGTTTTTAGCAGGGTTTCGAATTACTACTATATTAGTTGTCATTTGCAGCTAATATCAACTATTTATCCATTGTCATACTACAAATATTATCACAATTTCATTTTAAACAATTCTGCTACTAAAAATTGTTGTACTATGGCACCATATTACTTAAGAAATTGTAATGCGAGCTTACAATTTCTAGCAGCACATATAAATAGTATTCAATTCGTTCTGTTATTCAATAATCAAACAAATTTTTTTTACTACAGCAGCACACACTCTGATTTTTTAAACTAAATATTTCTAGTATTAACTTTATTTTCTTTTACTATGAATATATGTATGTTGGAAGCAATTTGAATTTTATTTTACTGGCAGCAGCCTTTTATGCTACTGGCAGTTAAAAAATCGATTTGCTGCTAAGAAGTTTTTTCTGTTTTTATTTCTTTGTTCTTTATTTTTGTTGGTAATTGTGCGGTGAAAGAACTTCAAAAATATAATTATTTCGTACGGAATATGGCATATAGGTGTTATACTACATACATATATGTACTTACATACATATGAATATTAGGGTAGTCGTTAAAAATTCAAATTTCCCGGACGCGCCATAAACCTTCCTTTTGATAAAATAGAAATATAGGTTGCTGTTTTCATTTTTTAAACAAATAGAAAAGTTGGCTGCGCCACGCCTATAAAAAGTAATATTTATTTTTACCCCTTTCCTGTTAACCGATTGATCTGAGATTTGGTAAACACATTTACTTTTGATGACTCTACAGTTTTCTAATTATAAAATTAGGCTCCTCCACGCCCATAAAAAGTAATAATTATTTCTACCCCTTTCCTTTGATTTAGTTGATAATACAATTTTGTGGTGAAAAGAGTGGGCTGCGCCACGCCCATAAAATGTAATATTTGACCGATTGATCTGAAATTTGGTAAGCACCTTTACTTTTCGTGAAAATACAATTTTTTAATTAGAAAAGTTGGCAACGCCACGCCCATATGAAATGTTTAGTTTGTATTGTTTTTGTCTTGTTTGGGTGAAATCTAGTAGTCAAAAATTTACTCCCTTCCTGTTGACCGATTTGTATGATGACGATACGATTATGTGTATTCACATCTATATGGATATCAAATGAAAGGGTTTGCACTATAGTGCAAAAATATATTTTATTAAATTAAAACCGAGAGTTTTACTAAACGTTTCATAAAATTTTGCTTGAAAAAATACCTCCTACTTCTCAGGAGATCAAAAAAATCTAGTTATTTCGCTTAATATTGTAAAAATAAACAATGTACGTTCCATAAGATGGTTTAAATATTCTTACTAGCTTATACCCATGATGAAATAATATTATTTCATCATGCTTATATAATTTTATACTTTGAATTTGTTTGCGTATTTTTTGAGATGGCATATTTTAGTATATCAAAAAACAAATATTTTTCATATTTAATATATTTTGTTCAAGTAAAATTCTATTATTTGAAAAAAATATGTTATTTCGAAAATTTCGAGTCGTCCATCGGGTGTAGGACTAGGGAGCAATGTTCTGTCTTTAGTTATTAAAAATTGTGGACACAACGCGGGCTTTTGCGGTTCAAGTTCGAAATCTTTAGAAAAGTTAGTAGTATACCTGATGAATAAATTGGTCTAAATTTACAAATGGTTACCGATTTGCACAAATCGTAACTCAAATCGAAGAGTAGATCCTCGGCTTTAAGGAACTTGCTTAAAGTATACTGTTTCCATTTAAAAAGTTTACGTAAATTTCACGAAATCTAAAGCAAGATTATAGAATACATATTTTTTTAAAGGTGCGTGAATTAGGTGTTTTCCAGTCAGTGCTTTTTGTCATAGATACGAAATTCTGAAAGGTTTGTGTAATTACTATCGGTTTTGATAAACATTTGAATTTAAATCTACTATATAGTACAAATTTCATTTATATAAATACTTATAGCATGCTTTGCTTTTTACATTGGTGTTTTTTTTTAATTTTACGTCTAACTTAGTTAGATGCGGATATTACCGATTTTAACCGTTTTTACCCCTTTTTATCCCCTTAGATTTCCAATTTCCAAAAACCCCTTCTTAGTGGATCTATATATCGGGAAAATTTCAAGTCTCTGGCTAACACCGTATGGGCTGGGCGTTGATATGTCAGTCAGTTACACAATACAGTTACTCTTATATATAGAAGATACCACTGAAAAAATCGTTTTTATACACCAAAAAGTTTTATTTTTACTAAGTTTTTTACCTCTCTTGAAAATTTTTTAAAAATGCCCTTTTGCATTTTAATGCCGATATGTATAATATCTAGATCAAGGTCGATATATAAGGTTTGTGCATCAGCCCAAATCTCCACTCCACTCACATTTTAATATTCGCTTTGACTTTTTCTCATACATTTGTTGACATCACAATTCCCAAAAAAAATTTCTTTGTTGTATCAATTCGCCGATAAGTATACCTTATAGATCTACCTTGATCTAGATTCTAGATACCATATGCCGTACAAAGTGAATTCAATTTTTCAAGATTTTATACTTAAGTATATATGAACATGTAAACATGTGAAAAGCTCAAGCCAGTAGGTAATTGCTTATTAATATGATTATTTCGAACGTATTTGCTTTGTGAATCCAAATTGATTATTAGGCGAAGGTTCGTAACGTTATATTCAGAAAGAATTGGGCATGATTACATGTTCATATATACTTAAGTATAAAATCAAACCAAAAAAGTTTGTCTTGAGTAGAACAAAAATCAGAAAAATGGGAATGAAAAAAATAAACCGATGGTAACGCTGGAAAAGTGCACTTTAATATCAGCTTGAGAGTGATTTAATTCTCGTATTCAATTTTCCCGAAAAAGTTGTATATATAAGAATTAAAATCACTTTCAATAGAGCCACCTGACAAGTGGTGATCAGCAAATAGACGTGAGCACTGACGGTGGAAGTGTAGCGGCTTCCGAAAGTGGCGCTACTCTGTTCTGCTGTGTACGTTGAAAAATTAAGTTGATGTTAATTTTTCCCTTGTTCCTTGGAATATTAATCATGCCCAATTCTTTCTGAATATAACGTTACGAATCTTAGCCTAATAATCAATTTGGATTCACAAAGCAAATACGTTCGAAATAATCATATTATTAAATGCTAGTGTTTTTGTTTTTTCATTATAACATTTTTAGTTTTCATCCGATTTCGGTCCATCATTCAATAAAATTACATAACTAAGAATTTTTTATTATCTGTGGTACAAAACTGCTTCCGAAAGTACAAAAATTGATGAAAATCGTTAAAAATTTCATAAAATCTTAACTTCTATCCACTATAACTCAGGCATATTTTATTCGATCAAAGCCAATTAGCCACCATTCGACGCGTAATTTAGTAGCCTTTCAAACCAGATATCAATTGCTTTTATCAAACCAGCTGGTCGCATTCTGGCTTATCACACACGCTGCATAATTTTCTGATATTTCTCCTTCGCTTTTTTTGTAATATCAGGCACAAGCATAGGCTAACTTGTGCTTGTCACTTGTGGGATAGTCTAAAACTAGTTATTCGAAAATATCTCGGGTAAAACATTCGATATCGACAATCACAAACGAATCAAAAAAAGTTCAGCTGTCGCTGTTGTTTCAAAACCCGAACATTTCGAAGGCTCGCATTTTATAAATTATCGGCAGCTCCGCGAATTTTTATTATTGCGACATTATCGAGAGAAGTTCGCTTTAGCGACCATTCAAATTTTTTGGATTCGCGAGCAGTTATCAAACAATTTTGTTACGAAAACTTTTTGTTTTAACGACAATTCGATTATTTTGAATGGAAGGTCAAGTGGGGAATAGTTTCCTAGGACCTCAAAACTTCGAGATCTGATTAAAACAAAATTTCTGAAAATCCAGGTCAATTCAGTAACTTTCCAGTTTTTGATTACCTATGAATAAGGCATCGATACCTCAATTTATATTGAAGATGCAATAAATAATAAATGAGAAATAATAAATGATTTACTTAAAAATAGTAAATTTATTTTACTTATTAGCTAAAAGAAGTCTTAAACAAGCAAAGTAAGTAAATGAATTAAGAACTTTTTCAACTGAATTTTTTAGATCTCCAGTCTAGATAATCGTTAACTTCATCATCGGATAAATTGTCATCACTATCATCTAGCTCACTGAATGGTTTTTCTTTTTTAGCAATGCTTTTTAATTTATTTTCTAGGTCTATTACTTTAGACCACTGATGCATTTGTTCGCTGATTTCTATTAATTCTCTGTTTAGTGCTGATGTTGCTTGTTCACCAAAGATAAGTTTACTAGATGACGTTGATTCTTCTTTCATTTCGCGCTGAAATCTCTCCCATTCATCATCATGAGCATTTTTGTATTCTACATGGCGGATTTTCGCATCAACAATTGGATCATCAAAGAACATTTCTGGCAAACAATCCGAAGGCTCTTTCAAAGCACAAGTACTGTTATTCTGATTGAATGTCACCTCCTTACTAATGCATACAGCATTTTTAGATTTTTTAATAGATTTATCTTTATTGGAAACTGTTTGCGTTTCTTTTATCCGTTCTTGTATTCCATTGCTTTGTAAGGATTTTTCCAAATTCTTCTTATCAATTTTCTTTGCTTCCTCCACATTTAATTTATGTACTTTAGAGTTGACATGAACTTTCCATATGGCAGATGATTTTATTAAGTTTTTGCATATTATACAAAAGAGGTTCCCATTAGAATCATACTTCGCTAATGGCGACACTACTTGTTCACCACATTTTCCAACTTTCCGTTCTACCTTTAAACTTTTTAAATTACTTCTCTTCATTTTATTATTTATGACAAAGCCGATTAATCGAAAAATCTGCAGTCAGATACCTACGCCGAGCGATTTTGTCGCCGGCGGCGGATCGCGAGAAAATAATACAGTTACATGCATTAAGGGCAAAGTACACCATCAACATGCTTGACAAGCGTGGTAATAGTATGTGTGAAATTTCGTTTGTATTAGTGACACCGACGAAGCTTGAAGCTCATCAGTAAATTGACAATTTTGACAGACATGCAAAGTTACATGCGGCTCTCAAAACTGACAATTCAGATGTCAAACACAGATAGTCTAAATCCACCTTTAGAATAGTTGAACATTCTAAGAATAGACAGTTAGTGAAGTTCCGAACATTTAAAAAAGTTAATTAATATGTACGACTCGCCACAAGATGGTGACAGTCTGTTAATTGAGCTTACTAAAATTAGTAGGATTTTCGCTACAGTGTTGTTGCCACTGTCAGTGGTGATGTAGGTAAAGGACTATGACGAGTAGACTTGGTGGTCACGAAACAGCTGTCGGTTCAACACTCCGTACATCCAAATTTTTCTTTGAATTTTCAATATTCACATGCCTTAGAATTTCTTTCTTAAATAACAAATAATTTTATCGAAAGATTAAATTAAAAATGAACTTAAGCCAAACTAATTAAATAACTTTGGATGATTGATAAAAAGTACAAATCATACAATGAAATAAAATCCTGACCAGCGGCTGATATTAAGACGACTTAGTTCAACACAGCCGGCTAAAGCCACCAAGGCACAGGCATCTGTCTGCCGTAGCAAGCAAAACGTAAACAGTTATTTACGTTTTGTCGGTAGCTGATTAATCAGCCGCCAACAACACACCACCTGGTGGCAAATTATTCTACGACACTAGTAATCCAAGGCGAATACACTACAGGTGAACTTGTAAACGCAGCTGTTAACTTTTTTTTTTGCATTTTGTTCATGGTCGGATGTCAAAATACGCTATAGCTGCTGCGTACACCTTATAAAGTAAGTGCATCATTTGACTACGAAAATCATAAAAAGTTGGTGGTTAGTTTTTTTTTACATAGAGTTTGACACTTTGGTAAAGTCAGCTGATGCCCATTTTTACTAATAGGGCCACCTGGTATCAATTCGCCTTGGAACACTTCATTTACACTTTAATTAACAATTAAACTTTCAAATATCACTTAAACGCACTTAAATGCTTTATTTAATTTTTTTACATGATAAAGCAATAATTTTTTGCAGTTTTGTGCTAATTAAACACTTTTTCACTGTGAGCTAAAACTTTTATCTTTTTTTTGTTTACTTCTACATCTTCACATCAGTTATGTCTCTCTTTTCTACAATGGCCGAGTGGGAAAAAAGCTGATTTTTTAATTTTTGATCACTCATTTTCCCCGTCTCTATCCTACTTTGTGGTAATGGTAAGGTGGAAACTTACCATAAGGCTTGATCCAATAATACAGGTAGTGCAAGAGAACAGCTGATTGTTTGTTTTCATGCTGTTTGCCAAACTTCATTTAAAAAAAACATACAATATATTTTATATATAGAGTTATTTTGACAGTCACAGTGGGATGGCGTATAAAACCTCCGAAAATAGCGTTACGTAATATGTTAATAGGCCCCATGCCACAAAGAAAAGATGTTTATTTATATATGTAGATTGTTTGACAGTTAGAGGAGGTCCATATACCTTATTAGTCGGCCTTGATATATCGTTGCCGCCGGCAATATTATATTGGCCTCGTTCTCTGGTTCACAAACGACATATACATAAATAAAAATTAAGTAATGAAATCATTTGAGAAAACCCAAGCCTGAAAAAAGTAGCAACAATTGTTGAAAATTAATGAATTTTTGTTAATTATTAATGAAAACTTAATAAGACTAAAATAAAATATAAGTTTGCTTGTTAAAAGAATTTGTCGTAATAAATCGGAACGAGAGAAACAATCTGCTTTGTCATTTGTACGGTGAAGTTTGTGAGAGAAGTAGTTTTCATCGTACAACAATGCAGATACGACTGCCAGAAAAATATCCATAAGAATTGTGTTAATCTTTTTTTCTTAGTGAAAAAACAGTGTTTAGATATTATATTTGGGAAAACTAACTGAAAATTTTTGAAAACTGATTATTTATGTAAATCAAAAGTAATTTCCTTAAAATTATAATGGAGAACATTTGTTGAAGGTGCAAAAATCATAAAAGTTTAAACAGCTGACGACAACGTCAAAAGCTGCTCCAAAACCCCTACGCCCACCGCGGTTATGATTGAGTGAATCACTTTCTGTCCGCATCGGTTTTGTACATACATACATCTTTTTTAAAAGTGCAGTTATTTTCTTCATTTTTGTAATGGACAGTGAACTTGATGATGATAAAGTAATTAAAAAAATTAGTTGCTTGAAAGCGCAAAGTAAATCGTTTTTTCTTAAGAAAAACCTTAGGAAAAAAATTACAAGGCAAGAAAAAAAGGAGTCATCAAACTGAAAGTTTTTAAGTGTCGTGGTGAAAGTAAGTGGAAAAAGGGCACAAATTCTTTTTTATTTGCTTCATTCGATGTGGAAACGACTGCTTCCCTGTGTGCAAAGCTACCCGAAAAAGTAACAGAAAAAAAGAAGTAAAAGAAGACGAACATAAGCAAAAAAACAAGGTGGAAAGTAGAAGAGGAAGAATACGAAAAACACTCCTCTGCACTGACTTCATAAACTCTGCCGCTGTGACGGCTGTCTACAATCACATTAGCTGCTTCAAGACGCAGCCAGTGCTGCTAGTCAACTTTCTTAATAATTTCGGATTGTTTAAATTATTTTTGTTAACGGAAAATATAAAATTCGCATGATGGATGAAACACAAGAAATTCGTCAGGTATGTTGCAAAAATCCTGTGTTCATAATGAACTGGATAAATATCGAATATGTATTTACATTTTTCATCTAAGCTGTTTATACATCATTTTTATTTTCTCTGATTTGACATTAGTTAATTTTTCCATGAGTTTCTTAAGCAAATGCCAGACAGGTCATTATTCAACTTCAATATACTACATATGGCTTTGTGTGCGTTTGTTTACAAAAAATAGTGGGGAAATATTGAAGAATATCAACCCAGGCCTTTTTACGGGCCTTCCAAGACCTGAATTTTTTTCATTTCATCTTTTCATTTATTTAACTTAATCGAGCTCATAGGGCCATATGTGATTAATAATTACATTAATGCGATAACATCTATTTACATAAATACATATTTACATACATATTCAGGCATGTCCCAGAAGAGTAGTGTTTGAAATATGCAAGGTAGCGTTTCAGTTTGACGGTCTGGACGATAGATTATATTTCTATTTAATATTGAAATTCAGGTATAAAGTGCAAAATGCAGAACATCAAAAATTTTAACGACTTGATTTTAATGAATTCTACTTCTAAGTAGAGCGGAGGACATACCTGATTATGAATATTAGGACTATAGTGCTTAAATTATTTTTATAATATCAAATTTTTAATTCTTATAATAACTATTACTATGAGATCCAAAACGAATTATTTTCTCTTTGAATTTGGAACGATTTTCCGTCATCCCACGTCAAATTTGGCTTGTAAACAGACCGGTTTCGGCTATGCACCATCTTCAGTGTTCTATTGAATACTAAATTTAGTATTCAATAGAACACTGAAGATGGCACATAGCCGAAACCGGTCTGTTTACAAACCAAATTTGACTTGGGATGACGGAAAATCGTTCCAAATTCAAAAAAACCCCGTCGGAAGAAAAACACAATACTTAATTATATTCTATCTTCTAAGGATAGGCCTTCTAGAAGGCCTCTTCACTGGTTTCTTTTGAAAAAAATATTCTATTTTTAGAATTTTCGTTTTGTTTAATAAAAAATTTTCTTTAGAAATAACAAACATTCTCGTATTCTTTTTTCGCAAATAATTTATATATCAAACTGAAATTTACATACAAGAGGCATCATACATGTTGCTATTATGTCGCTTATGTCACAGCTACTACATCATGTTCAATTTGTTCCTAATAAATACACGAAATTTAGAAATTTAGAATGCGACGTTAGGGGAAAAAATTCATTCATAAGATACTCGGGTTGGTTTAACACCGACCCAACCTCTGGGATAGGAGGGACACCTCTCTGAACTTCCCTACTATCCATCCCAGGCATCACAAAGGGACCAAAGGACCCAAGGACCGGCAGCCTGTTCAACCTAACCTAACCTAACCTAGACTCCCTCATTTGTTTAAAAAATTACTTTGGATGAAGAGGACTTCGAAATAAAAAATTTCGATAATCCAAAGAATAGAAGCCGCTATAAAAATACCCAGATAAAAAAATGCACCTCCATTTGTTTTTTAACGGACCTTCCCAGCCCAGGCCTATCAGGCATGCCACGCATGACCTGCAAATAGGCCTGCTAAAGAATACCTTCAGTTAGGCCTGCTGTCACAAAGGGACCAAAGGACCCAAGTGGGCCGGTTGTTAGAAACCGGCAGCCTGTTCAACCTAGGCCTGCTGTGTAATGATATGGCGTGTAAAAAAGATATGATATGCAATGAAGACTAAAGCGGCAATATTTTGATTCAATATCTGCGTTTGTGTACGTTTGTTATGAAAATCAAAAGCATTTTGATATTCTTCAATATTTCCCCTCCGTATATGTGTGACTTTTTTTGTAAACAAACGCACACAAACCCATATATTGAAGGTGAATATTGACGACTTATGCGCAATCATAAATTGATACATATGTTCGAAATTGCATCTTTTAAGACTACATAAAGCGGGTGCCAGACGGATCAATATTTTAGCTTCAATATATGTGCTTGTGTGCGTTTGTTATGAAAATCAAAAGCATTTTGATATTCTTCAATATTTCTGCTCCGTATATCTGTAAAATTTTGTTGTAAACTAACGCACACAAACACATATATTGAAGCAGAATATTGATGTGTTTAGCAGCCACTTTAGACGATCAAAAAGTGATTAAGCAGTTGACCGATCAAAATATGACTAGAAAATGAGCCCCATAAATGCTTAGAAAACGACTTGTGCGCAATCATGAATTGATCATGCATATGCTCGAAATGTGACTGTTTTGAGTATTGTTTTACAAGTAAGTTTATGTTAGCTTTGTGTTGTCGATATTGTGGGCAGTACCTTAGCTTAGTGGTTGGTGCGTAAGGTTAAATAACCGAAGGAGCTTGGTTCGATTCTCAGTTCAAATTACATTTTTTTATTTTACTTTCTCGAAAATGAATCGTAATTGACTCAAAAATGATTACAAATACTGTTTAAAAAATGACTAATAACTGATTTAAAGCGGGTAATAAAATACACTTTTTTATGAGGAGTAGGGTACCATTTTCCCACGACAAAAATATCTTATGATCAGAAAATGAGCGCCTAAATAATTATTTTAATCGAGCTGAGGAGTCAATAAAGACTCGAATATGAGGAATAATTTCATAAATTGCTAGCTGGGTAAATATTGATCTGTCTAGCAGCCGCCGATAATTTTATGGAGCCGCGCCCCCGCCGAAAAAAGTTTGGCCTGTGTCACCAGAAAAATAGCCCCGATTCTCCATGTTCAATATTAAATAATAATTTTTTATTTACATATTTTTTATCTTAAATTAGATTTTTATGTTATTTGTTCTCAGCCGGCTGAAGCCGAATTTGACCCGCCGGCGCCGACAAAATCGCTAGGCGCAGATCTCTGAGTGCAACATAAATATATATCTACGAATAAACATAATATTATTCATAGAAAAAATCATTAGATTTAGCATTCTCCAATATGTTTCATTTATACCTAAATTAATATTATAGATATATTGGCTAGTGGCTTTGTTTAGTCAGTTTACTTGTACGTATATACATAAGTATGTACATACGTACATATTTATGTATGTACAACTTACATATTTACCTGCATACATACATATGTATGTATATATGTACATATTTTCATACCTGTTTTATAATATCGATATTGACTTCATTCATACATATGTACATACATACTTATGTGCATAGATACATAGATATGTATTATGTATGTACATATAACCAGTGACTTCCACAACTGCTCATGAAAACGAATCGCTTCGGACTAGAATTATTTAGTTTCGTTGTCGTTTTTCGGTTTCGACATTTTGTCGAAATTTCGAATTACTAAGGCGTAATATTGCAGAAAATACTTACATAACTACTGTTACGTCAGGATTTGTGTAAACAAAAGAAAATCAAGATCTCTGATGTTACTGAATTCAATTCGTTGTTTTTTAAATCTCATTAATATCAATCTCACTGATGTTACGGCTATTCTCCAGCTGGGGTGTAAACGACCTCAATTGATGACTTCCAACGAACTCTGTTGTAGGCTGTTCCTATTGCCTAGTCTTTGATTTGAGTTTTCTTGAATCAACATCTATTTATACAGGGTGTCCCATTAATCAACGTCAAGCCGAAAGCGGATGATAGTGCAAGTAGTGACTGCTCCAAAAAAAGTTAGAAAATAATCACCCTGTAATGATCTTTATATTGCTGGGACTACAAATCTTCACTTTTCTTTTTTTCTCCTATATCATTGTCAGATATCCTTCTGTAAATGGCAGTTAAAAATTCATACTGCAGTGGCCTGATTTTCAAAGAAAATCTTACATTTTGGCAAACGACGTACTTAAATGTATTACTACTCCCAACTTTAACCGGCCGTGTTGAAAAAAAATGTACTAGGTACTTTTGGCAAGTGACATCAAAAGTTGGCGCGTTTAGCACGAAGTCTAAAATGGTATAATACTTGGTCGATTTGTTTTTCAAACTGTGAAAAAAATGTTTTTTCCAACAAAAATACCTATTTTTTTAAGTAAAAAAAAATTTTTTGCCATTGTCCGAACGGGTATTTAATATAAATAAGAAAATGTTCGCATAACGACTAAAAAAATAGATATATTTGTTGGAAAAAACATTTTTTTCGCAGTTTGAAAAACAAATCGACAAAGTATTATACCACTTTGGAATTCGTGCTAAACGCGCCAACTTTTGATGTCACTTGCCAAAAGTACCTAGTACATTTTTTTCAACACGGCCGGTTAAAGTTGGGAGTAGTAATAATTTTAAGTACGTCGTTTGGCAAAATGTAAGATTTTCTTTGAAAATCAGGCCACTGCAGTATGAAATTTTAACTGCTATTTACAGAAGGATATCTGACAATGATATAGGAGAAAAAAAAAATGAAAAGTGAAGATTTGTAGTCCCAGCAATATAAAGATCATTACAGGGTGATTTTCTTAAAACTGGCAATACCTTTTAAAATAAGTGACATGAAATTTTTTTCTAACTTTTTTTGGAGCTGTCACTACTTGCCCTATCATCCGCTTTCGGCTTGACGTTGATTAATGGGACACCCTGTATATGTACACATATAATTTTTTTTTGGAAAATACTGAAGCAAAAAGATACCCTGCTGCGCAAATCATGGGTTGCAATAACAGGTAGCTGCCTAAATCGATCTCATACCCCTACTTCATGTTTAAATAGCTCAGATTTTCAAAGTAACTGAAAGAGTTTGAAGTAAGCTTTTACTCTTAAATAACAAATACATAGAACACATCTGAGCATACCAACTAATCTACGAAAGATAAGGGCCTGTTCGTAAATGCATCACTGCATTGCATCATATAAGAAAACTTGACTTTGCAATGCCAATACAAGTGTACTGGCGCTCTTTTACAGAAGTACCAATTCTAATACTCCATACTTGATGCTTGTTTTTGTGTCATCTACTTTAGCAAAGTATTTTCAGACACAGTTCCATTTGCAGCGCAGTGATTCATTTACGAACAGGTCCTAATTTAACTTTGATTCCAAACATTTTGTAACTTATTGTAAAATCTAATTAAAATTTAATGTTTTAAGAATTGTTTTGGAATTCACTGTGTGTTGACAATCAAACAAACAGGTTAAAGTAAAAATGTTGTGTTATAAAGTTTTTTTTAAATATTGGTATCACTCACTCGCCTACATCTATTACCAAAAGAGTTGCTGTCAACTAGTTTCTGTAGCGCAAAAAATCGTCATTGCATACGGAACAGAGAACGTTAGTTCCGTCTCCAAACGGCAACTCTTTGCAGTCATACATACTTCGGATTTTCAAATTTGCACTTTATATGAACACATGGAAATGCGTTTACGTACTGCTTATATACATATGTACACACATGTGCATGTAATTGCTTTATATGGTTGTATATAATTGTTACAATAATTCACTAAATGCATTTTTCCGTTTATCTATTGTTCATCACAAAAACTGATCGAGTTTAATTGAAGTTTTATTATCATATTGCTTATCCATCATACATATGCACCTAATCTTAATAAAATAAATTTGTTTAAAAGAAAACACATACTTATGTATAAATTTGTTTATGTGGATGTGTTGTGTATTAAAAAATTTGTAAATAAAATACCTCTGAACACCTACTAAAATTTTAAACAACGTATAACCCATTAAAGCAAACAGTTTCAAATTGATTTCATTGATTCCGATAAAAAGAATTCTTGTAATAGGGATCGAACTAATTAATTTCTGTTAACGTGAATTGTTAATGTGCGTTTAATTGATTAATCGCCCTTTCAATAGTATAATTCATACATACATACATATATGAATGAAGTTATGCATTTATCAATTATGCTACTTATTTCTCGGGCATATAGTAGATTACAAATAATAAAGAAGTACATAAAGAATAAAACTAAAAATTATACAATTTAATATTATTTTAATTTCTGATCTAGGTAAAGAATATGCTAAAGTAATTAAATATTAGATTAATCAGTCTATCTGATTTTTCGAAAGGAAAAACAAACATCTCTTATTGTCACTTAAAATTTATATTTTGAAAGGCTCGTTATCGCGCTTCGGTCAAATGGCTACTATCCAAGGCTTATAATAATCGAGTGCCAGACAATTTAAAGGAACCATTCTATAGAGATCATGAGAATCAAGAGCGACTAAAACCGAAAATTGTTGTCGATCTAGGAAATGCGACATTGTATTGTCAGACATTATCGAATTTATATTCCGATCCAAATTACCAAAGTCTTAATCATTGGTCGATATTACAAACGTTGGCACGTAAAGGAGTACCTGTCAATGAATTGTCTGATATGCAACTAACGGAAACAGTATTAATTCAAACAAATCCCTTAAGAATAGTAAGTGGTACTTGCTAGCTCGATATATAAAATAAATTAATAACAAAATTTAATTTTATCCAAAAGGTGGGTCATATGGCGGTTATAGAGGCGCTTATGATGTTATATGCAAAGGAAATAACATCAAACGAAAGAATTACCAACGCCATTAAGAGAATATCTAGCAATAATGATCAACCTATTGCCGCAGTTGGCGGAAATATAGATAAAATCATTTTGTCTTGGGTATCTCATACATGTTCAGCTTTGAAAAAGCGCATAGAACGTGATGTACAAATGAATCCAGAAGATGAGAATGTAAGAGAAATATCTACAAAGTTGATTCATATATAAGAATGAAATTATAAACATTTTACAGGGCAAGCGCTTTCAAACCCCAGACATACCACCTGTTCGTGATTTTCAAGATCTTTGTGATGGAATATGTCTGGCTTTATTAATATCGTACTATTGTCCCAAAGTAGTACGTTGGACCGATGTGCGTATAAACTATTTACCTGCTGTTGAGGATTCCATACACAATATTTTGATAGTAAGCAATTTCTCTCAAAAGTATCTGCCATACAATGTGTTCCATATGCTTCCGGAAGATGTCACTTATATGAGAGGGTACAGAATAATATTTATGTTTATTATGAAATTATAATTTTTATTGCAATTTTTTCTTGATTTTTTTTTGTTTAACTTTTATAGATCAATGAGACTTAATTTGCTTGTGTTTTTGGCCGATTTATTCAATTTATTTGAAATACATCCAACTAATTGTGTTACTTATCCTGGCATGGATTCTATCGGTAAGCTTCTTCCACAAATTGTATTTCTTTTCTATATTTTCTATTTGCTTTTTTATATTATTTTTAAGAAAAAGTAAAACTATTTGGTAATGGTCTATATTAATACACATACTACTTAAAAACATTGTGATTAAACTCGGATTTGTATATTGTCTTTCACCACTTATTCCAAACTAAAATATTCACTGAGCTAAAGGTATTTTAGAAAGCTTATTACGTTAAAATTTAAACCGTTCTTATTAAGAAAAGTGGTGATTTGGTAATGGAATACATACAATACATATAACATGGGCGGTTGTTTGCTTCTTTAATAATTCTGTAGCAAATATATTTGACATTTTTTTTTATTAATTATTTAACTCTAAAACTTAAAATAGTATACTTACTGTGTATTCTGGCTTATAAAGAAACACACACATATGAAATATTTCTAAATGTCGATTGTAAAGGAATTGAAACGAACGAAACAGCTTAGATGTTATAAAAATTGCATTGTAAAATTGTCCATTTTTGTGAACTGAATTTAATTGTTTCGTGTTCTTGCATCTGGAATCTAATCTGCGTCCCAGGAAGTCGTATACAAATTATGATGGGCTCCAGACACATTTTCCGAAAAAATTTCTCTGTTTTGTCCATTTATTTTACATTAAATAGATGTTTTATATAAAAGTTCTTTTTGTTTTTATAAATATGCAAAACATTTTAAAATATTCTCCTTTATCTTCTTTCTTTCTGTTTCTGTTATACAATTAAAAAATGTGTGTTCGAAAACATTCAAACTTAAAAGAGATCATCGCTAAACAAAATGCAGGTGCCAACGAACATGGAATTTATCACCGCCGTGGTTTAACTATGCCAACAGTTACACCGATTCCAGATTTAAGAAGTGAATTAGATCAACCTTCTACATCACCATCGACAAGACCTCAATTTCAAGGTCAATATTAACGAAGATCAAAGAATTTAAATTCATTTCTTGTTTATTGTTGATTATTATCGTTTCGCTAACATTTTATGAAAAAAAAACTTGAAACATCACAATATAAATATCATTTAGCTTCATTTCTTTTATTTTAATCTAATTTATGCTTGTTTTCTTCAGTACATATGTTTTTATTTAGTATTAGTTAGGATGCATGTCTAATTCTGTTATTCTATTTTAATACAAATTTTCATTTCATAATATCATGCCAATACCCATGCATACACCCATACATATATATATATATATATATATATATATATACACTATACATACATTAAATAAATTTTGAAAATTTTTCATAAGTTTGACCCATTTAATGAGTAATAAAAATAGTCAAAATATTTATGCTCCCCAATTCACGAGGTGAAAAAGCCCTGTGAAGTTTTGTCTGTATGTGTGTGTTTCTTTAATATGATGAATATCTTTTTCTTTAAATCTTTTGAATTATTAGTCTAACAATTAGTGCGTATTTAATAAACATAAATGTAACAATTGCTCCTTAACACTTCATCCTGTTTCTAACTAATTGAAAGATGCTGTTAATTATTTTATTTCTTGTGCATATTTTATTTACATTTTTTGTTTAATTATTTCCACATTATTTTCGTTTATTAAAATAAAAATAAATACATTTTAGTTACGTACACAAATTCGGCAAGCGGTCTCATAAACAAACCAGCAACATCCATCCAACCTCCACCATCACAATTTGATCAAAATCAACTGGCCGAAAATACTCATCACGAAAACGAAGGTATTCATTATTTGCAATATGCGAGCTGCATCTGCTCACACTATAGTTACGGTCGTAACATTGGGGAAATATATGAGGAAAAATATGTTTGAAAATAATTTTTTTTTGTTTCTTTTTGGTAAATTTATTTACTAAATGTTACAAATACAATTACAAATTATATCATAACTTAATTGAAACGAGAATAGTAACAAAGACCTTCACTCGTTGTAGTGAAAAAGACCAGAGTCTATGGTGGGAATCGAACACACTACCTCCACACTGATAGGCTAGCACACTACCCACTAGCCTACCGATGCACCCAATTTTTTGGTAAAAGATGGCATAGCAGTATGGAAATTCCCCGGGTACCGCACGAATAGAAGCTACCGTCAGGAATTGCCAAGCGACCTAAGTAAACCGTCGTATAGGAAGTGGAACTCCTAATATCTACTAGAGTTTTTTATGATCTCCAGCAGTTAAAAACAGTTGCACGCCGTAATGGAAAATTCCTCAAAAAATGGTATCGTGTACAGTTAGTCGATGTAGACCATTAACACATTTGAAGTGAGACGCAAAACTCTCGAAGGCAAATAAACTAACAAAGGACTGATTGCATTTACAAAGTAATTGCCAACGACGCTTGATGTTGACTCGCCCAGAGCTGCTTTACGACTGGTTTTGAGGATCAAGGAACAAAACAGCTGATATAGGGAAAATAAACAAACAAAATATTTCTAATGTAAACATTGTGTGACCCAAGGCAGATTTAAACAGTTAAACTTATTAGGGCAACTGATCGTCATCTGATTATAACCCATCTGTCAAACTCAATATAAAGAAGGAATACAAATTGTACCCTAACTGTCAAACTACATACAAAAAGAACAATACAACAATTTTGTGTGTACGTTGTTGTAATAATAAAATCACGGCTTAAATCTAGTTTATCCAACTTGGTGCAAATGAAAAAATTAGCCTATGTTATGGAAAATTAAAAAACAAGGAGAAAATATAAAATAAAAAAGTTGGCGGCAACCCATATTTTCCGAGTTATGTGAATCTGAAGTTTTCGTATAAAACTTTGATTACGCATCACATTTCTCAAAAAAAAAATTAAAATAAAAAAATACTCTATCCGAAGAAAATAAAAAAATAAGAAAAAATATTAAATAAAAAAAAATTGGTGGCAAGCCCTAGTTTCCGAGTTATGGACCTCTTAAGTTCTAGTACAAAATTGTGAGTATATGTAATATTTTGCAACGAATGTGGTCACTATTCGATATATATAGAGGAAAAACTTTTTAAATCCGGACAAAAGCCGGCTAGGGAGAAAATCTTTACTCAGCGAAGCCGCTGTTCAATATACATAGAGGAGAAAACCTTTAAGCTGTGCAGAAAAGATTTACTCAGCGAAGCCGCTATTCCACATACATATAGGAAAAATCCCTTAAGCCCGGCCGATGGCTGGCTATTCAGAAAATCTCTACTCAGCGAAACCACTATTCCACATACATAGAGCAGAAAATCCTTAAGCCCGGCCGAAGGCCCGCTATGCAAAGAATCTCAGCAAAGCCACTATTCAACATACATAGAAGAGAAAATCTTTAAGTTCGGCCGAATGACGTCTATAAGGAGAATCTTTACTCAGCGAAGCCACTATGTTCTACATAGCCAGCCAGCTAAAGGCCGGCTATGTAGAACATCTTTACTCTGCGAAACCACTATTCTACTTACATATAGAAGAAAATCCACCTCCTAAAAGATATCAAAAGCTTTAAAATAATGCCAATATTGTACCTGTGATTTAATCACTGCTACTGAAAAATTACGAATCACAGTTTTGACCAAATGTGTCAAATCTCTGCTACTTGCGAAGTCGTTCCTTTCTATTTGTAAAATACTCAAATTTATGATATTTCACTGTGGCGTGGGTAATGGCGTTTTTTTACATACAATAATAAACGAATAATGTTGCTGTTTCTTATGTTCTCTAATTTCTTTTTAAAATTCAAAGTATATTTTAAATCTGCCTTGGTATATTTCTTCAATGAAAAAAAGAACAATAAAGGTATTCACGTCAAAAGTTGCACTCTTGCGAAAAAGCAAAATTGCAAAAATTTAACAACAACCACATAGACAATTATTTTGCACAACATGATGCAAAATTGTCAGGGTCTAAGTAAGTGCAAGATTATCAGAGTAAATGCAAAAAAGTTGTGCAACTTTTTACAACATTGCCATCTACAACAAAATGGCCAAAAAGTACAAAGTGAATGTGAGAAAAAAAAATTGTGAAAGTGAAATTAAAAATTGTTCTTCCTGTCAGCAGATGGAAATTTTGAAGTAATATTCTTTATTTTTTAAAGTATATATAAAAGTAATGTGTTTTAAATTAAAAAAAAAATTAATATTAGGAAACTTATCAAAAAAGTGCCTACATTAAATTATTAATGTGATATATGTTTTGTTTCAGCATCTTGAATAAGCAGTTAATAACTCACTGTTTGCATACATTTATATTAGACATTGGGTCAACTAAACAGAAGATGTTGCTCACTTCAAACGAATGCAAGTACGCAATTTTGCACAGTTGCAAGGGTAAAAAAATTTGACGTGAATACCTTTAATGTTTTGTTGTAGAGACGCATGTATGTTCTTGATAATTACCTTGTTATAAGAGAACTAAGAACTGTTACACTTTTAAGTTACAGAGATCTTTAAATCACTGAAAATTGATTGTCATTAGGGGGCTTTAATAGTTATAAGCTAAAATGAAAAAAAAAATGAATTTTGCCACGCCCCTTTTTCCTCTTAGTTCTCCGCCCACATGCCAAAATAAACAATCCGGCTACGTCTGGATTTGGCCTAGGTGTTTTACTATATGCATGCCAATTTTTTGCTTTCTAGCCCATCAGTGGGCTTCAAAAAGCTCTGGATAGACAAAAAAAGAGGAACACACAAATAAGGAAATTATATGTATGTATAATATATAGAAGATATAGATAATCACAATTTTATATGAAAAATTCAGAGTCCCATAACTCGGAAAATATGGGTGCCGCCAATCTTTTCATATAATATATGTTATTCTTATTTTTCAATTTTCTATAACAGGCTAATTTTTTTCACTCAATAGCAAATATTTTAATTGCGAAAATAATTATTCGATCTAACAAAGTTTTTGTAAGATGTATACATACATTTTTATCGTTAGATAGGTTACAAAGATTGCTGCCTTTAAGGGCACTTCCACCCGGACGAACTTGTGGAAAATCAGTCCTTTAAATTGGTTATAAGTGAAAAAAAATTTAAAGAATATAAATCCTTCAAGAAAAATATAATAAATAAAAAATTTGCCAAATCAGTTTAGATGATGCTCTTCCAAAGTTAGTACTTATCCTTCTTCTACACACCAAAAACAATTTTTTTTGTTGTTAAAATTTTATCAAATATCCTTCAAGAAAAATATAATAAATAAAAAATTATCCAAATCAGTTTTGATGATGCTCTTCCAAAGTTAGTACTTATCCTTCTTCTACACACCAAAAACCATTTTTTTTTGTTTTTAAAATTTTATAAAATATTTTGTTAAGAAAATTATTCGTTCAAGTGTGACCTAACGGCAGGGGAATCGTGTTTTCTAATACTTGTGTCTACGATATTTTGTGCTTGTTTGAGCAAACAAAAATAGGCAAGTATAAATGCATGTTAGTGTGACCACCAATCAAATTCTTTATCGATTTTAAAACATTTTATCCTAATATGGGAAAATATATTTCAGACAAATGCATTCCCAATGTGACCGGCCGTACCTTTACACTTTTTTATTTCTATTGCAAACCAATTTATTATTTCGATTTAAATTTTTTAATTAGCATTCGTTGTACACAAATCACGTGGTATTACCACACTATCATCCATGCATATGCAGCAGCAGGATCCTTTAATACCAGCTCGTTTAAGACAGGCAAAAGAAAAAAACAATACAGAAACAAAGGCCGATGAAAGAGGTTTGTTTTTCTTTTTTTCATTTCTCATTTGCCATTTTTTTCCTAAATTCTTTTTTTTTATTCGTATGGTTCCCAAATGTAATTTCTTTTTTTAAATAAAATTCTATTAAATTTTCTTACTTAGGGGACAATGTGCCAGCGGGAAGACCAAGCAATTGGGATCAACATCGCCGACCAAGTTACGCTGGTACGCACTAGAATTCTTTAAATGTGTACAAAAGGTTTTGACATTTTTTCGCTCAAACTTTATTTGTTTTTTAGGCCGGAGATCGCGTCGCAACTCATCTAGTGAAGATTCTCAATTGACAATTGAAAATTTTGGAGGCTCTCAGGATCAGCTCAATAATATTGAACGCTTTGAAAGGGACAGAGAACGTAAATTGTCAAACACTACAATAGGTATACTTGAATTACACAGTTCTACACAACATTTTGCCATGTTCATTTTAAATACGATGTAATATTTTTAACTTTTCTAGAACACGTTGTTCCCGTTAGATCTTCTATTGCTGATGCTCGTGGTACCTTGCAATTAGGTTATGATACTGATTCAGGTTCAGAAAAACAAGATCGCGATACTGAGAAACAAGAACCGCTTAAACGGCAACCGAGGTAAAAAAAAACTGACATGTTTGCATTTAAGAAACAGTAATTTATCCATTTTATGTATAATGAACATGAACAATTTTATATTTACAGCTGCGATAATGTGAATATTATATCCAGTGCACAAAATAAAAGCAGTAACGCCGTTTACACACCACAAAAGCATTCCACTAGTCCAGAATTAGTAACTGAAGATCTGCCACGTGATCCAAATGCTACTCTCACCAGAAAATCTTCAAATGCAAGCGTGCATATGAAAACGTCCAATTGGCAAAATAATCAATGCGGTAATATTTCTACGTCGCCTTAATTGATGTTTTTCGTAATCAGCTATTTTCAATTTTAGACACGTTCGATGATGATACTCGGTCGTTGGAAAGCACTTGCAAGCTCAGCAATATTCGCATGAAACTGGAGGAAAAAAGAAAAAAGATTGAACAGGATAAACAAAGAATTGAGATGGCTTTATTGCGTTACCAGGAAAAAGTATATACATCTAAATTTCAATGCCTTAATATAGAAAAGGCGTATTTTGAACTTTCGTTATTTTACAGGAGAAGGAAAAAACTGAATAAAAATAAAAACACAATTTTTTAAGTAGCCATAAATCCTTTATTTTCCACTGTGGCCCTCTTAGTTGTTTAAGGACAGTGTGTTTAGAAGTTGACTATCGGAAAACATTAAAAAGAAGATTTCGAAAAAAATCGAGACTCGCCTTTTTTTATATAAAGCCATCGATATGCATATAAAAATCTGAACTAACATCGTGTTTATTTTCAGTTAAATCAGGACGATTATATGGAAGCTGACTACATGAAGTGGGAAACCATGAGCAATGATTCAAAGCGCACTTCCGACATAGATCCAAACGATCTAGATAAATATCAGGTTTGTGCAATATACCAAAATTTTTACAAATCTAATTTATTTCGCTGTTGTGGTGGCTAAACTCCCATGTTCTGTTTTATTTATTTTACTTACTAAACCAATTTGAAAATCATGCCATTCCTTTTGATCCATTTAGTCATTTGTAGCATAAATTCACAATGGTTTGATTTCTTCGATTAAGCATTTAACGTAATTATGAATTTCATATCTACCCAGAAACAAGACGTGTTGCATTATAAATATTTCCTTTAACATAAATGGTGTTTAATTTGTTTTGTAAACTCTAAAACTATAACTATCGAAATCATCAAGGATCTACTATTGAACTCAATCCAAAAACGGATAGTTTTATTTAATTTTTTTAGAGAAGCTTTTGAGAGGCTCCTTAACAACGTATGTGTTTGGGAAGATAAATTTAAATATAATTAGCAAAGACACAAACCAAAACCCGCGATCGACTCATAGTCGGCAAGTAGCATCCAACGACTATTTTTGAGATCTCTTAACCGCCGCCAAAGTGTGCGGCTGTGATATTATTTACAATGTAAAAATTTATTGTAAATGTCACCACATTTTTATATCTTAGACTAAATTTATATGATGAAATATTTCATGAAATTTGTGGCATGAAACTTTCTTTATTTGGTAATTGAATGTACAGGCAAACAAGTTGGGTGGAAAAAGTGATAGGAAATAAAATTTCAGATGGTTTTTGACAATTTTCATTACTCCATTTGCTCTTCCGAAATATTTCATCATGTAAATTTCGTATTATTGACAAGTATTGTAAACAAAAACTTTCAGCTTAAGTCGATTTTTTCCGCCTCTGCGTATATTTTTGCTTTAACAACGCCGACCGCTGAATTGCAACGTAAAAAGCATAAGAATACATAGGCAAAATTTAGTAATTCGGACCAGCCCCTTATTCTGTAACTCGCTAAAGATAAATCTCTATCGCTAAAAATTTATAAAGTCAATTTATCAATTTTTGGGTACGAATACAATTTTGCAACGTCTATTGCTAAATTAGGCAATGTCTTACAAATTTAATCCGCCGAAATTTTAGTGTTTTATGTCATCGCCAAAAATGTTTAATTTTGTGTTTGTTCAGCATTTTAGCGATCGAGATTTAGCTTTAGCTTTAGCGAATTACTGAATAAGGGGGCAGATCTATACTGAACGTTGTATGGGAAAACTGGTGCGAAAAATATTTATAATTTATTTAAAAAAAATGTATTCTCATTAGGAAGATTAGTATTCATTATTGAACAATTATGATGTTTGTATACATATATGTATTTAGCTTTATATTCAAATGGTGCTCCATATAATTCCTTAAAGGTCACTGTTAACTAATTATCGCCCTCTTTCAACTGAAAAATGGTCTCTCTTGTTGTTCAGGTTTCAACGAAACCCAAGACACCTGAATGCTGAGGAAGTGGGTTGCGGCACAGAAAATACGTATTCCATTCAGCTAATGTAGACCTATAGTCCACAAACTCTGCTTTTGTACCGCCAAAAGAGACAACAGTTGCAATTTCCGATTGCAACTTGGTTATGGTCCTTCGAGCCGGATGTGGTGCCAGTGTCAACGATGCTGGCGGCCACTAGAAGAATTCGGTCCAACAAAGCCAATCAACACTACAACATCAACGACGCCCAGAACCACATCATCAACCTGATTGTTGACATGAATTCATCGTTTATGGCACTACTGGCTGCAACCTGAGTGATGAAACAGCATCAAAAACAACTGGTACGTCGCTACGTTCTATCAATCGCCCCAAATGCCTGATACTGAATTTCTACAAATTGCACCAGTGCAAGGCGGGCACCATGTTTAAGTTTCAGCGAAACCCAAGACATCTGAATGCTGACGAAGTGCGTTGCGGCACAGAAAATACGTATTCCATTCTGCTGATGTAGACCTATAGTCTACAAACTCTGCTTTGGTACCGTCAAAAGAGACAACAGTTGCAATTTCCGATTGCAACTTGATTACTTGTTAATTTTGGTTTATGTCTCTGCTAGTTAGATTTCAATTTATCTTCAAACACATGGATAACGCAATGCATGAAAAAATAAATATGGATGTACCAATCGGAATACGGCAGTTTAACGCGATGCGTTTGTGATCAAGAAATAGAAAATGGCCTTTGTGGACGGATATATCATACCCATATGTTCATTGTCACACATATCGTGCCATAACCGCCAAAAAAGCTTAAGCGCTAAAAAGTAAATTTTACAGGAGAAGTATTTTTTAATTATCTTTGCTTTAAATCGAAGTAGAGCCTTAATATTGGCTATATAAAATTGTAGTGGACTGTTATATGTAATGTTGATAGTTTTAATAAATTTCCTATAAGGCATCACATGTTTTTGGGGATTGAGATTTTTTAAGATATTCTTGATGTCATGAAAAATCAAATAAGTAACGACCGGCAACATCAACAACTCCATCTACTGTGAGCTGCGAACTGCAAATAATCAGTTCGGTAGTATAAATTTGTGTACATTGAAGAATTCAATGAATATTTTATAAAGTAGTTCCATTGAAACTTCAAATTCAGATGCATTTCTTCTGGCGTACTCGTCGTTGCGTTTTTATAAAAATATTCCTTTATAAAGTGTGAGCAAATTTTAAGGTATGAAGCAAATAGGCTGTCAAATTATGAAATGTTAAGAATTGAGCTGTCATCCTTTGGTATTTATTTAGTGGAAATTTGGGAAATTTTAACCATGGAACGCTACACTCTTAAACAGCGAATTTTAATTGTGAAAATTTACTATCAAAATGGTGAAAATTTTACTGTATCACTTCGTAAAATTCGAGCAACTTTTCCTCGTAATCGGGCTTCTTCTGAGACCACTGTGCGTAATTTAATCGCCAAATTCGAGCTTCCAATTTAGCGATTAACTAATTACGAGGAAAATCTGCTCGAATTTTACAGTCTTATTTTATATCATTTCACTAGCATTTCATATAGTTGACGTTTTAACCAGTTCTTAATTGGTCTTGTTCTGTAAATCGAATCGATTTGAAATCATACGATTTCTAAAATTAATAATGATACTGCAGACGTTTTTAAAATCATATACGATAATTTCCTTTCAGATATCATATTTGGGCCTTTATATAATATCAAGAAAAAAACTGAAGAAATGTTTCTATTAGTGGAATTTATGTTTCTAAAATCGTGCAATTACAAATTGACTAGATTTATAGAACAGGGCCGAATACAAATTGGCTTCATTTCTTTTTGTTTAGTGCTTTTAAACGATTTATTTTTTGTATTGCTTAACAAATATTTTTGTTTTCGTATGTATCTAATGTGTTTGTCCACCTCAAACGTGATTAACTGCATTTCTAACCTCTTACATCATTAACTCAAACAGCAAAGCATCGCTATTATGAACATGAATCTCCAAGACATTCAACAAGATATACAAAGATTAGCTACGCAGCAAAATCAAATACAGGCCCAACAAATGCAAGCTCAACAGCTCCTGCAGGCCCAACAAATAGCAAATATGTTGAATCAGGTAAACATAAAAAATAACGCACATGAAAACATTTCATTATTTACCCACACGCACTTACACATTTTCATAATTAGATGTTGAATGTTTTTTTTTTATTATTTTGTTATCCCTAATGATATGATACTATTTTTATGTCAGATGGAAACTCAATATCGTGACGAAGTACACATTATCACATAATAGATAAATAATCTTATTTGCTTTAAATGCAGCAGAAACCATTGATCACATACATAATATTATGTGGATATTCGCTGATTTCTTAATGTCTAAAAACTTATTTTTTTAGCAACAACAAGGTTTCGGATCTCAACAGCATTTAGCTGATCCGTATCCAACAACCAGACCGTTACAACATCAGCAAAACTTCGGATCATCACCTCATTTGCCACAGTCGTTTAATGTCGGTGTTGTTAATCCATATGGCTCTAGGCCACCTAGCCGTGATCCTTATCAGCAAATGCAACCAATGCCTGTGCAGTATATAAATGATAATGCGCCTTATATGTACGCTCCACAACAACAACAATCGATGTTGCCTCAATCTCAGTATAATACAATGCATCCTCATTATAATGAGAACAATGCCGTGCCTTATAGCAGAAGCAACAACCATAGCTTCGGTGGGCCACAGTCGAACAGTCAGCCACCGATGCAGAGTCATCATTCGCATCAACAATACATTCCTCGTCAAAGTATTTACGATGACTATCAAATGCAGTCAATTCACGTCCGAGAGCCGAATATGTCGCCGCAACCGAACAATTATTATGGACATGAACCTTTAGTTCAACAACAACAACAACAACAACAACTACCAAATCAGCAGCCGCAGCACCAGCAGCAGTATCCGACACAAAGGAGAACATGGGCCCAGCCCTCATTTGATACGATACAGATGGTAGATGTTGGCGCCAATAGTTGGCAAGTTCAGCGGCGATCACAAAAAGGAAATGACGGAGATGTTGGATCTAATTGGGGTAGTCCACAAATGGACAATAATATACAGCATCACCGATCATCCATACACCAAAATGGCGAAGGTCAGCACCACCAAATGTATCCTGTACACTCCTCTCCGTTGCATGGCCAGCGCATGTCAACCGGTAATGGCGGAGGCATAGGCGTTCAAAGACAACAATCTATGACTAATTTAAGAGAAACAAGATCACCAAATGTTTTTCCTAAGGGCTCATCCGCTCCCACTCCTCCCGATGATGTTATGGCACCCCAGAGCATTTGCTTTATTGGTGATCAGGACGATATTGACGAAATCGAACGTAATGTCATTGAAAAAATGCAATCCACAGCTCTTTCAGAAGATAGCTTCCCCATATATCACCATCCTCAACAGCATCAACAATCGCATGTGTCTCAAGCACTGCAAATGCAACGCGACGACCGAGAGAACAACTATGACGATTATAGTTGTGGTGGCAATGATATGATCCCACAAAAACTAAACATTACTAGTGGCAATCTAACCTATAGAATACCTTCACCTCAGCGTCCACAACTCCATCCAAATAGCTTCCAGGTAAATTAAATCTCTTACAATTTCAATTTCAATTTATATACACATGTATGTATGCATGTATTTTATTTTTAGGATCCTCGGTCCTCAGAAAAGAATACCGGTGAGAAAGGTTTTTACATTTCGTTTGATGATGATCAGCCCAAAAGGCCCAAACCACCATTACGAGCCAAGCGTTCTCCGAAAAAAGAAAAGAGCTTAGATGGTGTCAACAACAGTCTGCTGTTGAACAATTCTGACTCAACCGACTATGCTGAAATAATAAGCAATGACGTTACTGCCGAAACAAAAATACGATCCAAAGCACACAAACTAATCTATAGCGATAGTAACAGCAACAGCAACAATAGTTACCAAAACAAAAACGGAACGGACATAAATAAAGCGACATACAATAAATATACTGATAGTCCAATACAACTCAGCCAGGTCATGTTAATGGGTGAGAGCAAAAACGAAAACAAATCACAAAATTGTTCATCATCGCACAAAAATAATCAACCATTAACTCCACCCCCATCCGTAGCTTCTACTTCGCCAACACATTTGAGGAGCAGTAACTCTCTAGAGAGCCGTGAAGCAAAAAGCAAAGCTTTAGTAATCGGCACTGACCCCACTACTCTTGATCCGGTGAGCTCATTTATTTATTTCACACATTTCATGAACAGCAAATAGAATACTTTTTGTATGCAGGAATCAGCAGAGGAAATGGAACGGCGTAAGGAAAAGATTATGCTCTTATCGTTGCAACGGCGCCAACAACAGGAAGAAGCTAAAGAACGAAAGGAACAAGATGCTGCACGTAAACGAGAGATCGAACGTGAAAAAGAGGAGGAGAAACAGCGTAAAAAGGAGGAACAAATGGCTCGTAGAGCCTCTATACTCGAACAGCATCGTCTAAAGAAAGCTCTTGAAGAGGCAGAACGAGAAGTAAACAAAATTTCTTTCGTTGCATTTGAAAACAAAAACAATTTCCATTTGCTTCTTTGGTTCACTTTAGGGAAAAACTCTGGATCGTTCAGATATTGGTCACCACAAACCCAGTTCTCACACAAGCACGGTAACTAGAACACGACCTAAGCCCACACGACCACGACCGAAAACTATACATGTCGACGATGGATCAGTGGATATAAGCGAAGCTTCCAGCATATCTAGTCGCGGTAAAAAAGGTTCTAGTACCAATCTCACAGGTAAACTTTATGGCTCAATGAACATCATTGCATTTAACTGTAGTTTTAGAGTTTATAAACGTTTTATAATTTATTTCGTTTTATTTGTTTTAATTTCATTATATTTTGTGTGTATTTTTTGTTTCATTCGTTTATTCTTTCTTTTATGTTGGATTTTCAAATATTTCTTGCATGGATCCTTATTAAATTGAATGAATTGTGAAACAATCAAAGGTTATGGCCAATTAAATACCAATTCAATGAGAAGAGATTATTACAGAGGCTCTCAAGACTCTCTAACAGTTAAAGGTAATTATATTTTATTATTTTTATAATTTCTTTAATTTTCTTATACAATTTGTATGCATTATTTTTGGTTGAACTTATTTTTTTATTATTATTAAGTCGAATTGTGTTGTGTTGGAGTTTTGGTTTTAAAGTTTATTACATGGCTTATCGTACTTTTTATGTTCATATTTTTGGTTTTGCATGAAAGTATATTATTTAGTTTGTGTTGTTAATTGAGATTTGGAAAATCAGCTTCGAAATAAAATTTGCCTGTGTTGGTCTTAAATAATAACTTCTCTTTTATTAGAATCTCCGGACGAGTACCCAAGTACAAGTTCCACGCCAATTGGACGTCGGGGATCTTATAAACTTTCTAAAGGTTGGTGGTGGGAAATTATAAATGTTTACATTTCTAATTAAATGAAATATAACAAAGTTCCTTCCTACCTTATACTACTACTTTACATATTTATTTTTCATTATACCCTTTGTTTGCAAAATTAAATTATATTAAGTTCAGATAATTATTTTATTTATTTTATTTGCTTAAATTAATTTCTAATGCCATATTCTACTCTGTTGTTTCTATGTTCCAAGCGATTAAACATGAGAGAAACACTTGATTTTCTTAAACGATATTTAATAACTTGGAATACAAAAGCAGCAGCATGTAGAAAGAAGTCTGACGCTCGGTTTGTTTTGCACATGCTGTTTGTTAATGCTTGCTTTCAATAACAAATTCAATTCGCAATATAAATATCCTGTTAGCATGCTTCCAATAAGTTCATTTAACATAAGTCTGCAAATAAGTATGTTTATGGGAATGATCAGACAGACATACATAAAAACTTTTATAACAAAAACAACTAAAAAAATATTGTTATAATTTTAAGGTTTATTACGGTTAATGGAATTTTTCTTTAAGTGTAAGACAATTTATTTTAATTTAAGAATGAAAGGAATAAGGGATTTGTTTTTTTTTTCATTTCAAAAATAAGCTTTATTGAGATAAATTTCAAGTTATAAATAATATAATAGAGATTATTACCAAAAAAATTATACCCTCATAAAATGTGGGAATTTTTCCAGAACCAAATGTTGAACGAGGTCGAACTTTATCACGTATATCAGTAGCCAAAGGAAGTACTCTAAATTTTCGTGGGCGAAAGTCAAATTCGCTTATGAATCTATGCGGTAAGAGTTTTAGTCACCATTATATTATATTTTAAGTTTTTTTTTTGTTTTGGTTTCTTTTTTCTTTTATTTTTTTGGGTTTTTGGTTAATAATTTGTTCTTATATTTATAATAATCATAATTGACAAGTGGAGTATTTGTTGTTTTTTCTCTCTCTCTCTCTCTTATTTTAATCGAATTAGTAATATGTGTAATTATATGTACTTTCAATATGGGCATCCATTAATTTTTTCGATTAAAATTCATATAAAACATTCATAAGTACATTTGTAAGTCATTTCATTAACAATTCATGTCAGCATTAAGAAAATTATTGCGATTTCGATAAGTGAATGCGAATTAATTGAAATTCATCCACTAAAAGTCTCAACAATCAATATCATTTACATGATAAAGCATTAGTTTAGCTTTTGCGTTTAAATTAGAAACTGTAAAATTTTCAAACAATTAGTGAAATGGAAGCGTAGCATTGACAAAAAATCGCAAAGGGATATAATTCTACAAAGAACTCTAAGCAACTTTGGCCTTTTGCGGAAATTCCAAAATATATTTTATTATAGGAAAATGTACTTGAAGTTGTTTCGCGTATACTTACACCCAATTCACACCGTGAAATTTATGACGTCTATTTTTCTCAATTCCCTTTTGAAGTTTCTACCAAAAACATTTTCCGTTCATACGGTGATTTTTAGTTGCATGTCATTTTTATATATTACTCTCAAATTTCGCTCTATTTACTCATTCACAACAACAAAACGTTAACACAATCAGATAAGAGAGAGAGAGAGAGAATGACAGACAATACTAATCGAATTAAAAAAATTCTAAAAGGAATTGAGAAAAAACCATGAAAACAAAAATCGAGGTTTTTTTCTAACCCGCTTTCTTCTCTACACCGTTCGCCTAATAGAAAAAGTGACGTCCAAAAAATGACGTCCAAAATTTCATCGTGTGAATTGGCTGTTAATCTTTTTTCAACACATTAAATAATTATACTCGTTCGCTATCCTGTATTGAGACAAAGTGCTTTAACCACTTTTAATAATTTTTCCTACAATAAAGACGTCATAATGTGGAAACCACTAGTGCTAATCCTCGTGATTTTTTGGTCGTATGTTAGTTGTTTATAAGAGTGAGTCTATACCTGATAAATTTTTATCATGATAAATGTCAAATCGTTATCAAGATAAAAATCTATCACGTATAGACTGCATTTATTAGTGTTATTGCAGTGTCTTGACAATTTTGTCAGAGCTCAAGCTCAGACAAATTTGTCTTGATAAAAAACGTAAATAAACTGTTTGACGTTTTAATTTATTTTGAAAAACTAAAATTTTTACAACATTTTTACAAAAAAAATATACGATTAAAGAAAAAATATGATAGCTTTAATTAAATAAAAGCAGTTTAATGAAAATATAAGTGAAATAATGCATGAATAGTGACAAACTTCCTTCACTACGACAAACAAATTGTGATTTATCATAACAAAAAAAAACCACAACGTGTTCGCATGTATGCTTGTACTAACAAAAATTTGACAACGGCTCTGCCGACGTTTTGTTATTTGTTATGATAAAAATATATCAGGTATAGACGTAGGGTAACGGAACTGCCAACTACCAATTTTTATTCTATTCGCCTGGTTGGCTTTATACGAACTAAATCAATTACAACATATTTTGTAATTTCCGAAAGCTCGAAATGGTTTCTAGAGCAAAGTTCCTTAGAATTCTCTGTAAAATCATTTCGAATTTGTATGTATACTTTTCAAGGGACCTGGGAAAAAGTTCACATTATCGAGACAGTTGCAGTTGAAAAGTGTACAAAATCATGAAATATACGAATGCGGTTATTTTTCGTGCGATTAAGACAAATATTGAACAAGTTTAGGTTAGCACTGCTAACTTAGCAGGTTACTAGTGCAGGGAAGAAAGAAAGGATTCAAGTTCACTTGGGTCCAAGAGTATGATCCCTTTGTGATACCTATAGAAAAAAAAAGATACAGAGGATGGAAAAGAGAAGATTTATATTTAAGAGAAAAGTGACAAAGGAGTGAGTGAGATTAGGGGGTAAAAGTGTAAAGGTACCGTATATGAGGGATAGTTCCACAATTAAACGCCATTCAGGGAGTCTGATCTCCATTTCTCATAACGGCGAAGGCAATGATCCTCCCGAGCGCGGGACAGAGGCACAGAAAGTGCATAATTTCTTTGTCATTACAACTAAAGCAGTATTTGTTATGGGTTCCGAAATGTAATATGTGATGGTTGACTCTTTTTAATTATTTGGAGTCAGAATTCGTGTTTGGGATGGTAGAGGCTGGCGGGACCTGTCTGTTGGACTAGCTTCAGTGGTGGTGTAGGTTTCTTTTACATTTGCCATACCAAATCAGAACACACGAATATGTTATCACAGAGTCCCTAAGTTACTGTATGAAAAAGAAATGTAGATCATGATGTTAGTTAAAAGAAAATTATTGCGAAGTAAGTTAAAAAGAAAATGCCCAGAAATTATTTATTTCCAGGACAGGTGGAATGTAACTGACGTCTTTATCCTCCCTACCATGTTCCTAAAATATATAATGATGTAGGAATCCACATAAAGATGTTATCCTTAGGGAAAAATCAGAATTAGTTTAGTATTGAATAATTGAAATATTATCAGGCCCCACGTTGGGCTCCATTTAGTAATGTGTGATCGTTGACTCTGGAATATTAATACTGAATAAAGTTACAAATGATTAGGTGTATAATTATTCTTGTGATGTGATTTAGCATGGCAGGGGTAAAATAAGCCTACACCACCACTGAAGTTAGTTCAATAGACGGGTCTCCGTAAGCCTAAACCATTGCAAATACCACTTCTGACACCGAATAATAATACACCTAATTATTTTCAACTTATTCAGTATTAATATTCCTGAGAGCCATCCACCACATATCACAGAAAGTGGATTGGACCGTGACCGTGGCTATGAGGTTCTGCAAGTGCAACTTTGGGAAGCTTAAGAGTTGTCTAGTTCTGTTATTGTCGAGGTGAGGCCAGAGAGTTATCGCTATTGAACAGTCTTACTCATTGTTTGTACCTGGCTTGAGGCACCTGCGGAAGGGCAGCATCAATGCTGTGGTATACACAATGTCGAATATCAAAGTTTTAATTTCTTTAACATATTTCAAAACATTTTGAGTCCTTCAAAAATAAAGTTTCATAGAAACATGTTCTTTACTCAAGATTCATTCATGCGGGTAGTAAGAGGAGCCGGTTCATACATCTAATTACTTTAAACGCGAAAAATATGTATGTGTATGTATGTACTATGTACGTACTGGCAAGTCTGTGTCCGTACTTCTGACTGTAATTGTGCTGTTGTATCTTTTAATGGGAGTGATGGATGGATATATGAGTCTAAGATACGGCACTGTGAGATTTAGAGCATTTTTACATTTTTATTTCTGAACTTCATTTTGTTATTTATCACATTAAAACAAGCAGCCACATTTTCATAAGCCCCCCTATTGTGAAAGGCGACGTCGACGTCACAGCAACACGACTAGAAAAATTGTCACTTGTCTACTCTTTGTCGACAACAATTGATTAATATTATTAACATGCTGGACTAATTTCATAAGTTTCATAAAATAGTAAGAGACTGTCAATAGCAGTCAATTGTTGTCGACAATGAGTAGATAAATGATAATTTTTTACTGTCGTGTTGATGTGACGTTGACGTCGCCATTCATAATAGGGGGAAGATTTTTCATTATTTGTTTTTATGTTCATTAATATGTTCATTTATTTATATAATTATTCAAAAATTTTTAATTTTGCAAAATCTACAAAAATACAAATGTAGTTAACGAACGAACGCCTTAGTTGGGTACTCTACTAATTTAATTATTATTGTTTCTTTTTTCATTCTAAATTGAAATCCATAAAACATACAAAATAAACAATGAAACAATTCAAATATATTTAATAAATGTGATCAATAACAACAATTAAAAAAACATTCTTCGACATCATCATTCAACTCATGTGCCTGCTTAACGAATCCAAATAAATGTTTGTTTTGTAATTGTCTTGCTTTGATGATAATTTTGATGTTTGGCTAGAAATAGATTCTGGTATAGGAAGAGCTACGCCTCCACGTAGAGCACCATCGCCTGGTATGGCCACGTTGAGTAGGCATATGCCCTCTCCATCAGGCCCTGGCTCTTTGCCGCCCGGTTTAATATCGAAACGACGTGGTATAGACGATGGATCAAGCGATATATCATCGACTGGCAATTCCATGATGGACTATTCGGGTTCGTATAGATAAATATCTTTTCATTATTGCAATTAATAAATCATATCAATCATTCATTCATTCATTCATAAATATACTATTTCAGTCATTTCAATTTACATTCATTTATATATTGAATTAATTACAAAGATTTCCTTTTTTTTATTACATATTTAATTTTCTTTAATTATTATTATTTTTTAATTATGATTTAAGAAGAATAAAATAAACTGAATTCGAAAGGTTTTCTTAAGTAAAAAATAAATTTTTTCTTAGGTCAATTAGAATAGAACTTGGGTATTAAATCAAAAAGTAATTGAAGTCGTTAATTTCATGTTGAATTTGAATTGCAATAATAAAAATAAGCTTTTATTACAATCAATAATCGAAATAGAATAAGTTTTCAAGAGAGAGTATGCCTGTCCATATTAATCCTAGTCGTAGTCAGTCACGTGCATTATTTTAATTATCTTATTTATTATATAATATTGAACTATTTTATTTGTTTTGTTGTATTTTGTTGTGTTAATTGTTACAATTTCGTGTTACTATTCTTCTTATTTTTAAATTCTAACCTTTGCCATGTTGTTTGAAAAGAAATAATGGAACGCGTTAGTGTTTGCACACAAGTATTGCATTTTCTTTATTATTATTTTATTTTTATTTTCATACATTTATTTAACATACAAATATAGTTTTCTGATAAATCCGGTCAACTCTGGTACATTTAATAAATTCCTGTTGCTGTTTTGTAAAGTGTGATTTTAAATCGTGCGATTTCCAAAATGATAAAAAAATCGTTTGTTAATTGGACGACTTGACTTAAGTCCGAGCATTGGCGTAGTTAGGCCTTTCTGGGTTATTCCCCTAGAATAGCTCTAGCACCCCTTGAAATTCAAAATATTAGAGTAATTTCGATAGTACATATAAGCAAACCCCCCCAACCTAAAAATGTTCTAGCTACGCCAATAAAATATCTTAAACGTCAAAAATATGAGAAAGTCGACTTTTTGTTAGAAATCGTCTCTAGAAATCAGATGATTTAAAATGACGCGATTTGTAGCACTGGACTGTAATAATTTTGGTACAATGAAGAAAGTTATTACGATTTTGCCGGATTTATCAATCGTTTGAAATTGTTATCAACTCACATGAATATAAATTTAATATTATTACAATTTAGGGCCAAAACTATATAAACAGCCTGCAGCTAAATCGAATAGAGGAATAATTCTTAACGCTGTTGAATATTGCGTGTTCCCGGGTGCTGTCAATCGTGATGCCAAGCAAAAAGTTCTCGAAAAAATCGCCCGTTCCGAAGCGAAACATTTTCTTATACTTTTTAGAGATGCAGGCTGCCAGTTTCGAGCATTATACAGTTACACTCCTGACACGGAGCAGGTGGTAAAATTGTATGGCACTGGACCTAGTCAAGTAGATGAAGTCATGTTTGACAAATTCTTCAAGTAAGTTTAACCGACCGACCTGACCCGGCCGATTGTGTATTATGAAGTTAATTTAAAAAAATAAATAAATCTCTCTTATTAGGTATAATTCAGGAGGAAAATGTTTTTCTCAAGTCCATACAAAGCATTTAACTGTTACCATTGATGCTTTCACAATACACAATTCACTGTGGCAGGGCAAAAAAGTTAATCTGCCAAGTAAAAAAGACATGGCTTTAGTTATCTAATCATAATTCACACAATGAGTCTTACCAGAATTAATTAAGTTAAAGGAAATTAAATTTTAAAAATAGAAATAATGAGGGATAGCCTTTGAAATCGCTTAATAAGAAGGCAACTTCTTTGAATGCTTAATTAGTGAAGAATAAATCTATTTTATAAAATAAGATAAACAAATTTGCAACCATTACGAATACACCCTTCTTAGCCCCTATTTAATGATACAAACATAAGTATACATTCATCTGTATGTATGTATTTATGTAACCCTTTTATGTTAGTAATAATATATAATATTATAACTCATAAAAGTTGTGCATCTCTTGCGACCCTTTCCCAATTTCATTCTATTACTCAATTATTCTCATACTCTTTAGTCTGTTTATCTCCCTCCTCCCGAACCTGATACAAGAACTGAAATTATAATTTATATATAAAATACAATATAAAATATAAAAAAAATTAAACAAAATGAAATAAAATGAAATAAAGCAAAGATAACAACAAACAAAACTCGTTATGTGTATGTACTATATTGCAAAAGTTTAACTGAAAAACAAAGAAAATAGAATAGCGAATAAAAATTTAATTAATTATTTAATCCAAAATGAAAGTCAAATGAACACTACTTTAACTATATTCTATTAATTATTAATTTATGCTGAAAATGCATATAAAATAATTAAAATATATTATATATATATAAAAACTATGTATTACTTACTTATTAAAACATTTAAAAAAGAAAAAAAAATAACAAAAATCGAAAACAGAAAACATAATTTTATTATTTACTAATTTTTTAGTTTATTTTTTGAATAATATATAATTCAAGTGCAGATTTATTTACCAAAACTACAAGGTACAAATCTACAAGTAAAATACACACAAAACAACAACAATTTTACAAATTTTATTATTGTTTTGTGTGAATTTTACTTGTAGATTTGTAACTTGTACTTTTTGAGAAATGGGCCCCAGGTAGTCGCAATTCCTTGAAGATGTAAAATTATTAAAACACATACACAATATAAAGCGGCTCATGCATTATACAATATTATTGCACATGTTATTGTACATATTATTGTCGTTTTTAAATATATTATGCAATATATGGCACAATAATTTCAAACAAAATATTGACCAATTTTCCTGCCAGTGATAAAGTAAACATAACAATGTGCAATTTTGCTCACACATTACACAATATTCATGATTGTGCAGTAAAAATCAATAACCTATTGATTTTGGCCAATATATTGTGCACCCTTCTAATATGACAAACACATTGGCGATATTATTGTACAGTATGAAAAATTGTACAATTATGTTGCAAGTGGGTGGGGCGCTCCAGTTGTGTATTGAGATACAAAGTTGACAGCAACAAATAAAAAAAAGAGTAATCAGCTGTGGAATCAAGAGTACCTGCTAAATAAATCTGCCTTGATATGATGATATTTTTGTTTCTAAAAAATATTGCTTGCTCTTTTTTATACTATTAAAAATATACATACATTTAATTAAATAATCCGAAATCATAATTTCTAATTGTTTTTTTAGTCATTATAACTATTGTTTGGTTTGTTTCACACACAAATACATAAAATGCGAAAGAGGTAATGAAAATTTCACACATATACACATTATGTACTTTATTATTATTATTAATAATAAAAATATATAATAATTTTGTATTTCAAATAAAAATTATAAAAAAAAAGTTTATTCTTTAACCAGAAAAGAAATATATACTTGTTTTCACTGAAAATAAAATGTATAATGAAAAATTGGTGGCATGATCAATGGCAACAGCGATTGTCAACTAAATTTCGGTTGTAGCAACCAGAAGTTCGCCATTTTTTGTAGTAGTAGAACTTTTATTTACTTTCACTCAAGATGAACTCACACCAGGTGGCCTCGACAGCTCAGCTGAATATGAATTCGACTCTATTTGGACTGTCAAAACTTGTTAATATATGGCTCGATTATCGATGGCAACCGAACTTCAGTTGCGTTGCCAGCCGGCAACTGAAAATTTGTGATTGCCAGAAAAGCGCTAAGAAGCAACTGAAATTGACAGCTTTCAGTTGCCATCCGTAATATGAATTTTAGCAACTGGCAACCCAACAAGTTCGGTTGCCATCGATAATCGAGCCAATAGTTTTAATTCTGTAGGTGGGAGGTAAACTACGCCAAGTCGCATTTTTTTTTTCAAATACGCTTTTATTATACATTTGGAATCCGCACTTTTTCTCTATCCAAGTAAAATCCAGCAAGTTTTATGTATTAAGTAAATGTTTTAGATGTTTTTTAAATTATTTATGTTCATATTTATAAAATTTTTACAAACAGGCAAATACCGGTCTGTTCTGTAAACCGAGTCGATTTTAAAACCAGCTATTTTTCAAAACCGAATAGTTTTTAATTTGGTGTTCCGTAAATTGTTCGATTTACTTCAGTAGAAGTTGAGTACAAATAAATATTTTATATGTTATATGCAGATACAGCAGAAAAATAATAAAAAATAGAAATAAAGAAAAATTTGTTTTATTTCATCAAATACATTTTTGATCATATTTGCTGTCATATTGATAGTATTTTTTAGTTATTTTTTTAGAAGAAATTTTTACAAGAGCAAATATCTTAGTTATGAATTTTAGTCGAACTGTGTGGTTGTTTATTCAAAGTTATTTTAATTAGTTTGGCTTAAGTTCGTTTTTAATTTAATCTTTCGATTAAATTATTTTTTATTTAAGAAAGCATGTAAATATTGAACATTAAAAAAATTTGGCTGTACGGAAGGTTGAACTGACATCAGATGTTTCGAGACACCACAGTCGTCTCATGAGGGCGATTTTACCTTCACTGCCAGCGACGGCAGCAAGAACAGTCTAGCGAAAATCCTATTTAGTAAACACAATTAACCCATTACTGAATATTTGTAAAGGTTCGGAACTTCATTTACTGTTTTTTCTTTATCATGTTCAACTATTTTAAGCTTTTTGATTTCTATCTTACCAGATTGAAATATCATCGATATTTTCAATGCTAGGATTTTTTAAATGTTTATTTTGCCCAGTTATTGAACTTCCGAACCTTTAATCAATGTCCATACGAGTCCACTTTTGCTTCTGCAACTCTTAAATTTTCTTTTGAAGTTGCATTCGTGTACATATAATGAAATTCTTGTTGCGCAGCTTTTGGTTTTTTAGATAGATTTTGTTGTTGCTTAATATTACTATTAAGCAACAAGAAATTCTATTTAAAAAAACAAAAGATGCGCAGCAAGAGTTTCATTATATCGACACGAATGCAACTTTAAAAGAAAATTTAAGAAAGTTGCAGAAGCAAAAGTTGATCCATATGGACATGGACTTAATTGGCTGCTTTTGCTGCCGTCGCTGGCAGTGTAGGTAGGGGACTACGTATGAATTATCAATGTTGAAAAAATATCGATATTTTTATTCGATATGTATCGATGCCGATCGACATAAAAATATATCGATATATTTTTTCACTTCCCACCCCTAAGGTAGTCGCAAGAATTTACATATGGTATTTACATTTTGACTGTCAAAAAAGCTGATACATTAACACTGCTAACAGGTTAAATATGTAAACCAAGGCGAATTGATACCAGGTGGCCCTATTAGTAAAAATGAGCATCAGCTGACTTGACCAAAGTGTCAAACTCTATGTAAAAAAAACTAAACAACTTTTTATATATGCATTTAACATGACAGATTGTTAAAGTCCAGTTGTTGTTGCACTAATAAGGCCACTTGGTATCAATACGATTTGATGTAAACATTTTCGTAAAATGCTGAGCCCTTACAGCCACCTAGTATGGATTCGCCTTGTTTTCAACACACACTAACAGAGAACGAAGCCGATTCTGATTTGTCGGCGGCGACTGCTGACACCAAACATCTACGACGGTATCTAAAATTCGGCCTGGGCCGAAACAAGTTTGGCAGCTGCGGCTGACAAATAAAAACGTCGACTGGTAAAAGCCGACTAAAACTCGGAAAATGCCAACTAGTCATATAAACAAAACCTTACCACCGCATTTGCCAAACGAATAACTTCATCAAGTAATTCAAAATAGAGATACTTTGAGTGAAAGAACTAAAAAGATTCTCGAAAGAAAAACGTGAGGAATTTTACCTGAAGAGAAAGACACAATAAAGAAACTAATAATTAAGACGGATAAGCCGGGCTAAATATTTAGCCGAAAGTATCCGCCCAAACCGGCGGCGGCTAGGATACCTGATAATAAGTCGACGGCTGTAAACCGGCCGGCTTTCGGCTTTGTTCTCTTATCATTAATTGTAATATCGTTACCTTAATATAGAAAGGCCCTAACTCATTCTATTTTTGAAATCGAGATTATTGCAATTTTCGATAGATTAGATGTTCTCCTATCGAAATATAAAAAAAAAACAATTTCAAAAAATAATGAGTTAGGGCCTTTTTATATTAAGGTAACGATATATTATTGTTAACACTGAGCGAAGCCGATCGGCTCTTAGTCGGCTAACAGCCGCCGCTGATATATGAAGAATCGCAGCCGTCGACCTATACGGCTTGTTTGCCGATTGGGCTTAGCCGCTTTAAAAAGAAGCCGCTTTAAAAGTAAAATCGCCATTTTTAAATGAACTGCAAAATATTTGCGCGCTTCTGCCATCAATGGTAGCGCAAGAGATTTTGTTGACATAAGCCGACTTAGCCGATATACACTACCCACCGTCGGACTTATTTGTCGGCAGCCGCCGCCAAGATTTCATCGGCGCAAATTTACTTTTAGCCGCCGCCTATGATATATGTGCTCAGCCGCCGCCGACAAATCAGTATCAGCTTCGTTTCCTTGTCATTAACTTCTTTCAATTAAATTGAACCACAGATTGTACTTATATCTGTGAATTAAACAATATGGTTAGAAAATTAAAATTTCATGAACAAAAACTTTTGAAAAAGGTTGATTTTATAACATGGAATGTTGACAATGGTGGGCGAGAAAATAAAATTCTACGTCGTTATCATATACGCAAACGGGAAGACTATACAAAGTAAGTAAAATAAGGATTTTTTAAAATTTTTTTATCCTAAATACATGTATACATGCAGCAATCCAAAATTGTGTGTTTTTATTTAATGTATGTATAATTACCAGGTACAACAAATTGTCTCGCCAGATACGAGATTTAGTTGAAAAAATTGCCAAACTAGATAAAAGTGATTCCTTTAAATCGGAATCTACATACATGCTTTTGGAGAAATTGTATGGGATGGGTCTCATTAACGACAAAACAAACTTGGAAGCTGCTAGTAAAGTATCGGCCAGCTCTTTTTGCCGTCGCCGCCTACCTGTCGTAATGGTGAAAAGTAAGTACAGATTTTATACTTTATTAAAAATGTGGCTTTTGATTTTGAAATTTATTGCTCAGACAAACTTTCGGAAAATATAAAAAATGCAACAGATTTTGTTGAGAGTGGTCATGTAAGGGTAGGCACTGAAATGGTAAAGGATATTGCATTCTTAGTTTCTCGTAACCTTGAAGACTTTGTTACATGGGTAGATGGCTCTAAAATTAAACAACATGTTATGTCCTACAATGACTTACGAGATGATTTTGAACTTTAATGCTAATTTTGAGCTTTAAACTTGTAATAAAAAAAAAAAGCTACAATAATATTGTTATTATTCCATGAAGTAAGTAAAAACTTAAATATTTCTAGCACTAAATGCTCATAGTTAGTCAATTTGACCACTAATATTGTTTCACACAACTTGAATATCATTTCCATGTCACCGTACTCATCTAATTGCATTTTGCATAAATTATTCATAATAAATACGCATTCACTAAACGAAAAAGTTTCGATCTTTTTCTTAAGTAAATCCCATGCTTCTTTTCGTTGGTCACAAGTAGAAAGGCCTAACTCAAATAATTGTAACTTTAAAGGAGAAGGTAAAAACATAATAGAAACTTTAAATCAAATCAAATCTTTATTTACAAATGTATTATTGCTATGTAAATTAACTAATTCATCAGTATTGTATAAAGAGTTTAGGATTTGTTGTTCTTCTGCTTAAATATACGTATGTATAATAAATTCTTGTAATAATTATCGATTTTATAATATTAACTTCGTAAGGGAAAAACTTTAAAAAAAACCTTATTAAAACTTTTTTTGCACAGATCAGTTTTTCTTGAAGCAACTTTTATTTTCCAGTGAGAAAGAAAAACTGATCTTTGTAAAAGCAGACTAAGGTATCGGCGAATATCGGCTGTCCATTTATTTACATGTACATACTTTATATATACATGTACATACTTAGTTTTAGTATATAATTGCATATCGTTAAGAAATTTATTATTTGACATATTGTCATAATTTTATTTTAAATTAAATTTATTTGCTGATGGTTAATTATTTTCTATATGCATTGCATTGGTGCTTTACCAAATCGTCAGTAGACGTCAACCACACTTTTGAGCAGTTACAAACCCCTTATCTTATGCACAGACTTTCAAATACCATTTGAGAATTATAAATAAATGATTAAAAAAAATAAGCATGGTAGGCTTTGGAACTTATACAAAACCCAACAAATAATTTGTTTTCGATATGAATCTATTTTATTTTTCAATACCTTTATATAATTAGAAATCCATTGGATAACAATATTTTTGTAAATCATTTATTATTTGTAAATTCCCAAATGGTTTTTGGAAACTTGTCAAAAACCATCTCTTAATTTCATTTCGTGCCCTCCTATTAGAAAATAAAACATGAAATATTTCATCGTGTAAATTTATGCCTTGTATATGATAAGTACATATCGTCGTGCCGAAGTGATCTTCACGTACATATTAGGGTGATCGACTCGGTTTTTCAACCGGTTCTTAAACCGGGTTTTCAACCGGTTCTTAAACCGGTTTTTTCCACAATATGGTTGTCGGTTTTTTCAAATTGATGACTTTCCGAATGTCGAATAGTCCGGTTTTTTTTAAATTAAAAAACCGGTCCAGTCGAATACTTTTCGATTCGTATATGTTATTAGTTTTTACTATATTAAAACTAAGACGAGCTTTTACTATTAATTTTTCTAAAAATTTTTGTTGAAGCACGCAATTAAGGTGAACAAATTTAATAAGGGCGAATTAAATTGGCCTTGTGATGTAGAATGTATGTCAAACTTCATATTTTATATGGACTTCTACATCCATCATAGAAAAAAATGCGTGTTATGTGAATGCTAAGAAATAAATAAGAAAAAGAAGAAATGTAAATCTGTTCATTAGGGTTGTTCCCCCTATATCTGTGGACCAGAGAATGACATAATTATCGTTTTAAGTACTCTTTGAGTATTGGCCGTCAAACAACTATAAATGCGTACTATTAAAAATAAAAATCATACTCATACCCAAAAATACTCTTCAAGCTTATGCCGAATACGTATAAATACAAACAACCAACGATTATGTGCATACAGATTCTTTAAATTACGCAGCACAAACGACTATAAGTAAAATTATACTCTGTATCAGCTACAATCATACTCACAAGTATAAAAATACTCTCAAGTATTTATTCGGATACTCATAAGTATTTACAGGAGTATTTTATTTTCTGTTCAACAGATTGCATGACAGGGATGGCAAGTGCGGGTTAATAATACTTAACTACTAAAAATATTTGTAAACAAAATTTTTTTTACAGGAGAAGCATGTCAAGACATGTAGTTTCATTGGATTCATAACAATCAATAACTCCATTTTGAATTTTTTGCTAGTTACGCCTTTTTGCATTTTAGCTAACGATATACATATATTTACTCGAAATTTTTTTTCACTTTACAAATTACAAAATATTAGTTCTCTAGTAACTAACAAACTAATATTGGTGGAGTTCACGTATGATTCGGTAACTCTACTCGTTAAATTGGTAAAATTTTCGATATATTTTATTGTTGTAAAATTTATTTGAAAAAATTTTTGACAATTTAACGAGTAAACAGATACCGAATGTTGCGTGAACTCCTCCATTGAATTTTTAAATTAAATATTCTAACAAAACTAGTTTTAAGGATTCTTATTAAGTCACACTGAAACTGATCTATTTAGCACCAAGGCTAGAAACACATTGAGTTAAGATTTTTTCTTTTAAATTCAAACGCACTAGTAGCGGGAAAATCCATCGCGTCGTATTCATTAATCTTTTTGTCCAGCAAGTGTGCATGTTATATTTCGTTTTTGTAAATGGAATTTATTTTTTCCCATTTTTTGTGCAAAACAGGCCAAAACAAAGCCACCAACAGCTTCATAGAAATTATAAACTGCTGGTCTTATTATTTATCAAGAATTTTGTTTGCTAATTTGACAACAACAAAATCATTGAATTAAAGATTATAAATATAAATATATGTATATATTTATAGTCTTTTAACAGTCTTATTGCTGTGTGGGTATTTCTTGAGTTTCGCTATCACAAGGATGTATGCTTTTGTTGTTTGATTTTTATAGTAACAAATTTTTTGGAATCATGTCATTACCATTTTTTTAATGAAAACTTAATCGCCTAAGAAGTGCGAAATGCATTAGAAGATCGAAAAATTCATCATCTTTTAACAAAAAACTTACAGGAATAAATTAAATAGATAATATAAGATATAATAAGTTTTATATTTTTAATAAGAAACTTTTATTTCACTATAAATATATAAGTTACTTTTACCTTAAACTAATGTATTAAAAGTACATGAAAATTAATTTAAAGTATGAAATTCAATTGACTTGTTTATAGACTACTAACACATCTTACCATAATATTTTTTTTTATATAGATAATTCAAAAATAAAAGAACAGTTTTAGGCTCCAACCTATTTCTTTTTTCTGATATAATATTACCAGCTAGGGAAAAAACACGATCGCACGCTGCGCTGCTAGCAGGAATGGACAATATTTTTATAGCTAATTTTGACAATTTGGGATATTTGCTAGAATTGATTTTCCACCACAGCATTACATCGAATTCGTCAGTTATTCGTACGTTTTCATTACAATAACGCTCGATTTCATCTCTTCCAGTTTCTAGACTGGCCTCTGATTCACTTGCTAAGGTGGGGAAGAAAAAACTCAAGACCGAAGTATCTGGTTCTGCAGCAGATATAGATGAGCAGCTGGGAAATATTATTGGGGAAAGTGGTTGCTGGGCTTGTAATGGAAGAGAACTCATCGGTGAAGTAAATAATGTGTTGCTGATGTTAGGTGAGAAATGCGACTTTCAAAGCGCTGATAATGTTGCTTCCACGATCAGTGACAAATACCGCATTGGAAAAATCAGTCACACCAAACTCTTCAAAGAGACTGCTTAATTTGTTCCTTATATTTGTAGATGAATTATACACGAACTCCATGGATTTCATTCATAAAGTAACCTACTAATTGGAAATCCACTTGGAAATGTACTGTAGCACACAAAAAACTTCTTTTAATAAAATCATTAGTCCACATATCAATTGTAACCGCTGTCTCGCCGTTGCTAATCAGGAATTTACTGCCTGTTCCACAATGTCGACAAGTCGATATCGTTCTCATATTTATATTGAAAACAAAAACAATTTTTTATTATTGTTTTCAATATATATCTATATATGAGAACGACATCGACTTGTCGACATTGTGGACCAGGCAGTTAGTTATTCCCATTTTTTTTTTTACAAAATATGCCAAAACAAAGTCACAAACAGCTGCATAGAAATTATGAAGTGATGGTTTTATTATTTATCAAGAATTTTCCTTGCTAATTTTATAACAACAAAAACATTGAATGTAGGCCCTACCTGCTTAAATGGGTAATTTTCAAGAAAATACGCACAAAATATTCTAACAGTGTTATTGTTGCATGGGTATATTTTTGAGTTTCGCTATCACCTGGATGTATGCTTTTATTGTTTAATTTTTATAGTAACCATTTTTTGTAGAAGTCAGGTCATTGGGAATGTTTGTTTTGAAATGAAAACCAAATCACATAAGTGTGAAATGCAAACAGTGTTCCTTTATGTATTTTGTTGGAAGTTTGTCTTTCGCAAGAGCAATTTTGTTGTGGTTTGATTTTTATTTATACCTATTTTTGTACAAATGAAGCCAGTGAGCATTTTTTACAAAAACAGACGAGTCAAAATTTAATTGTTTTATTGATTGCCGTTTTATGTATGTATGAATTTAACATTATTACTCTTAGAAGAACGTGTTTTTTACTTGATTTTCTGTTGTTGTAATTTTTGTAAAAATAATCGGAATGATTTACCAATAATTTTTTGGGGAATTTTAGCTTCCAAATTTTAAGAAGTAAAATAAAACCCACGCGCCGCAAGAAAAAAAGAATCACTTTAGTTAATGGAAAACAAATATATATTCTAATATTTCCGTATTGACTAAAAATATTTTATTTGAAATGTTCTTTTTTATGTATAAATTTGTAATTTAAATATAGAGTTATTTTAATTGAAAATAAAGGAATAGTTCCATACCTGATTAATGTTTCCAAACAGCCATATCATGTGTTACATCCATTTCATACACACAAACGCATACGGGGGCGTATGTTGAATAAATACTCTCAAGTATTTTTATTTTATCCGAATAAATATACATACATACACTAAGTATAAAAATACTCTAAGTATAATTATGACAGATACTTAATACTTCGAATACTCATGTGCGTTTCTATTTATAGTTGTTGACTATTATAGTTGTTGAGTATTATAGTTGTTGTATTTATAGTTGTTGAATAAGTTTTTCGCATAACTGAAGTACAGATGCGTTTGTGTGTTGGAATCGGATAGAATTGTACTTGTTTGAAAGCAAATATAGGTGCGTACGGATTATTTGTGCAACAACTACGACTATACGCGGTTAATAAAATTAAGAGTAAATACTTAAGTATATTTATTTTTTGAGTACTTGTTGCCAGACTCTGGTGTGGACCAATTTTTTTCGGATTTTGTTTGTAAAACCTCCTTGAAAGGTCTTTTTAGTAAAAAAAATTATGTTGATCACGTAATGGGAGGGCGTGCTGAATATAATGGGCACTATAATGCGCAATTAAGGAATTATGGGAAATTATAGCGATGGAAATTATAGTGTTGTGCCAAACAAAAATTTCGAAAAAAGAAGTCAGATACGCACAAAAACATTAATGTGAAAATAAGACCAAGTTCCTATCCAAAAATTTCGGTAGTTAAAAGTACTGAGATCAAAATGAGGACCAAGTTCTTGATAGGTACAATACCATCTCATTTTTAGGCAACCTGCTATTTGGCAATATTTTTTCACATTTCTAATATTAGGAAGAATTATGCGGAAAATTTTGCCAAGTTATCTCAGAGATTAGATGGTATCATACCTATCAAGAACTTGATCATAATTTTGTTATCAGTACTTTTAACGGCCGTTTTTATGCGGATAGTATTTACATGAATTGTTAACTCTTTTTTTTAAGCAAATTAAAATCAAAATTTTTTTATTATAAGTTTCCCACAAAAAAAACCGGTCGACCGGTTTTTTTTTGAATTTTAAAAACCGTAATCAGTTTTTCTAAAATTTCAAATAGTCGAACTATTCGAAAACCGGTTTCTGGAAAATGTCGAATAATCGATCACCCTAGTACATATATCACAAAAATTTTTTTTGGAAAATTTAATTTAAAGGTAAACATTTTGTGCAAACAAATTTACGCGAAAGAAGTTGTCCAATATCTTTGTCAGATATTATGCTTGAAGCTCTTTATCGATTTATACAAAAATTATGGAGAAAAATTTTTAAGTTATAGCCATTTTCACAACCGAACAAATTTTTACGTATTTTTGTATACGCCACTTTTTACGAAAAAAACTTTTTTAGAAACTCAATAGAATTTTGGTATATTTTACTCGTTGGGGGGGGGGGGGAGGGGAGGGTAAAATATACCGGCCCCCTTGCATCTGCGCCTGCCTGAAAGTTGCTCAGGATTCACTAAATGAAGTCAGCGACGATGAAGAATTACTGAAACATATTACAACAGATGACGAAACATGGGCTTACGAATATGACGTCGAAACAACGCATTCTGGTTCTCTAAAATTGAAAAAGGTTTGGCAAGTAAGACAATCGCCAAGCTCATAGAAACACGTCTAACCATAGCGGCTGCCACAGTCAAAGTAAACAATAAATGTAGCTGAAAATATTATCATACTTCAGGGGCATATATACCAACATAATATCAAACAAAATTTAACAATCGGACTCTGCAAACCCGAGAAATTTAAAAATTCATCTTATTTATTGAACAAATCTCGTACATAGCATATTCATATTTCTGTGGCTTTTTTGAATAAGCGCGGATATTAATTTTTGTCGATTTTGAGTTATTGATGCCAAATTACATTATTTTATATGCTCGAGTATAAGGTCCAAAATTTTCGCTAATAACATGGACCCATTCCGAATTTTTTTCTAAATTTTTCCAAAAACAACGTAACTTCTTAATTCATTCAAACATTTTTGAGCTCTAATGAACTAAATCGACTTACAATTGCAATGAAAAGAAAAAACTCATAACCACATGCGTTGTTACTTTTGAACACATTTCCGAAATATTTTTTGGTTATTGTTCAGTTAATAAAGACTTATAGTGAGTTGTGTGCAAGCATTTTTCATGTAAAAAAATCTTGTGTGCTTGAATTAGTTCAATATAAACAACTGTTATCGACATAAGCTTTTTTCTGAACACACTTTTAGTGTCCTTGGCAAATTTTTTGTAATTATTCTCTAGGATCTTACCCTTAGGGAATTTTTGAGTGAAGTTTTTACACAAACTTCTTGCCACATATGTTTACATGACTGTCTACAAAGAAGTTTGATAAAAATCACACAAAGTCCGTAGTATTGAAAATATAGTATTTCGTCTCTCCTAAAAAAATTGGTTTTTACACATACATTCAAGAAAACCCCAGATTTATCTCTTGTTTATTTTTTATTATTCGACATTTATAAACATGAAATTTTACAAAAATCAATCGCTTATGGCGATTATTAAGCAATCATATTAGACTTATAAAATAGAACGTATTGAATAAACTTAAAATATTTTTTTTTAATGTCAACTTGTGAAAAAATATCCAGCAGTGACATGCAGAAGCACAAGTTCTAAAGTAAAGTGTTATTCAATGAACTTGACTTGTATCTGCTACTTGAAAAAACATAAAATTTTCTTTCCTACAAATACAAAAGAAGTCCATTAAAAAATCCGAGTCTAGAACCCAGAGTATAAGAAACATTTTGCAATAGAACTTAAAGTGATTATATCTTATACAAAATTTTATAAGAGTTTTAAAGTTTTAGCCTGACGGTCATTTGGTCGATAAAAACTTTTTAGATTCTTAATTAAAAAAATAATATTTGTTGTATGCAATACTTATAATTATAATTATTCTTCATTTGTATTGACCACCACAGATTTTTCTCCCAACACACGCATTGCGTTCGAATAATCGGAATCGATTTGTGGTATAATTTGTTTGTCACTGGGGTGCAATGTGCGAATTAGATCAGTTAGTGAAAGAAATGATTGGCGCCCAATATCATCGAGATCCGGTGTTAAAGATGGAATGTGTCGATTCTCTTCATTATTTCTTTTTTCAACTTCTTGTGAAATCTCCTTTAATCTCACTTCAACTGCTGGAAGTTCGGGAGTATTTTCAATTTCATAACTTTCCAAAGACTTTTCTTTAGCTATCGACTCTTCTGATTCGTCCTGTTCCTGTTCTTGAGAATGTGAGCTAATAATTTTGCTAACGTCCTCATTTTGTTGGTCAATTGATTTGTTGTCATCCTGCTCATGAGCATCGTCGTGATCATCATGCTGTTCTTCAGAGTTTTCTTGTAGACTTACTTCTGAGTCATGTTCAAATTCTTCATTTGTTAAATCGCGTCCTTGAACTTCTTCTCCTTGGATCTTGTTAGATTTTTCATCGTCGTGTTCTTCTTCCTCTTCTTCGCTAATCTGATGATCATTGCTCTGAATGTTGTCGTCGTCGGTTTTACTGGATATTAAGGCGCGCTCTTGATCAAGCTTTAAAGAAACATAAGAAGGCTGGTTTGATTTTTTGGCTGTTGCGAAAGAAGACATTATCAGTGGCAATGGTGTTGTAGTTTTCATTTCCGTCTTTATAACATCGGCAATACTGCTGCGTGGAGTGGTAGTAGTAATGGGGCGTCTGAATTGAACAATTATAAAAAACAAAATAGTTGAGAAAAAGAAAATTTGTTAGTAAATAATTCTTTGATGAAACGAGATCAGAAAAGACGTACATATGATATACTATTATTTGTTTGCATGTACTATGTATGTATGTATGTATGTATGTGTATATACTTTAAACTACTTTAGAAAAGCTAAGCCCCAAATCACCACATTATTATTAAAATTATTATTGTTAATATATATAAATAAATATCTATAGTTTCTAAAGGTGAATGAAAAATAAAAATGTGTTAGTTGTGCTTTTTTATTTTTATTAAAAAAGGAAAGTTGAAGGACATTTTATTCAAAATAATTAGCAAAATAGTAAGAAGACATCAGCGGTACTATATATGTGGCAGTATGGAATAACCGCTTAAGTTGATTTAATAAAACTAGATTTTCTGAAAGTTTTGACGCTATTACAAAGAAGATTATAGGCAGCGTATACGATACCACTTTTATGTGATACTTTCCATCAGTGTTTCGAATGACTAATTTTAGCAGTCGAATTTTGCTGTCATAGTCACTATTTTCATTTTCAGTCTTATGCTTAACAAAAAATTACTATTCTCTTTTTTTTCATCCCTTGCTTACTGAAAATAGTTGACTTCGCACACACATTACTAAATAAATTAGCGATCAGTTTGTTGTTTTCTCAGCAGCAAAACATATAAACAGAAAACTGGTTTTAGTTTACAGCACAAGAAAACTGTACAGTCAGCAAAATTTGTTAGTTCAGTTTGGTGTTTTACGTCATAGTAAAAATTTGATAATAACGTAACGCGGGCTGAGTTCTCTTGTAAAAAATTGTTGCGAGTTTTATTGGATGATTGTTTTTGCATGTGTTTGTGAAGAAATGTTTGTTTTTGTGTTTAATAAAGAAACATGGAAATACTTTGTTGTTTAGTATTTTCATGTTTCATTATTAAACATAAAAACAAAAATTTCTTCACAAACACATGCAAAAATAACCATCCAATAAAACTCACACTAATATTTTACAAGAGAAACCAGCCTGAGTTATGTTGCTGTCCACCCCGCGTTACGTTATTATAAATTTTTTCCTGTGACGTAAAACATTAAACTGAACTAAGAAATTTAGCTATAAACTAAATCTAAACAAAATCGTGCTGTAAACTAAAACCAGTTTGCTGTTTATTTGTTTGGCTGTTGAGAAAATAACGAACTGTTTGTTCCCTAATTTATGCAGTACTGTGTGTGCGCAGCCAACTATTTTTCAGTAAGCAAGTGACTGAAAATGAGGATGTCGAAACTTGTTTTTAGCACAGTCAATAGATTTTTATTTGTTGACTGAATTTTAAACATTGCTTTCCATTGTTAGGTGTTGCAAGCTTCTGAAAGCTGAATGGGATAATATTTAAGGCCTGAAACAGCTTGAATTCTAAAATTCTCTTAAATCGACTTAAGTGGTTATTACATATTGACACAGATATTCTCTTATGTACATATGTTGGTATGAATGAATGTGTGTACGTATGTAAGTATACATATAAGTAAATGATATGCAAAAGCTTATGTATTGAGGCATGTTATGGCTTAAGAGGACAATTTTATTTTATATATTTTTTATACTCGTAATTTATTTTTGTATTGGTCTTTAACTAAACTTAAAACTAATCTGAAATTATTGATAGTAGATAGATAATGTACATTCTTAATGCGACTTGGGGTTTAGCTCACCTAAAATAAGTTTTTGTTATTTCAATTTATTTGTTTGAATCAGCTCAAGTTGATCAACTTTTTTTGTTGCAAATATTTCATTTTATGATTTATATGTGTGTGACTGATCTTTTTGTATCCATTAGAGAGAGAGATTCGATTTATTAATATTCTTAAAGTAACATTTACAGGCTAAAATTTATGTTTGTAGGGTTCAGATTTTTTAAATTTCACAATTTAATAAAAGAAACCCCTTTAATCTTTTATAATGGGGTGGCTCTTCTTACCCCTGCGCCGAAGAGACTGGAATACTACCATAATTATAGTAATAACAACGTGTTTGCTCGCAAATAAAATCTTTCACTGCAGAACAGTCTTCTGGCATCCATTTTAAGGTGGGCTGTTTCAAAATTACGCAACCTTTTTCGGCCCCGCTGCTGCTGTTGAAAGTAAAATAATTGAATTTTAATTTTTAAACAAAAATATTGTAATTTTTCAAAAAAGAAAAATATATAAACATTGTGGATGTGAATGGATATGATTAAAGTTACTATTAAGCATAAATTACCTATCTCTGGCGGTTCTCTGAGGAGAGGTATTGCTGTTATGATCAACTGGATCAAGAAGACCAGCTTGTATGGCATCAGCTGTATTTTCAAAAAAGTCAAATGTGGCATTAAATGGCAATCCTGTGCTCATCCATAAGAACATTCCCGTTCCCAAACGATTACCCGAAGTCCAAAAATCGTAATTACCGTAACCGGCATTTTTCAAATATGTTGTCATAGATTCAGCCTTTTCTTTAGTTTCAAACGAAGCTAATTGTAAACCTAATGAACGGCAATATTGATAAGCCAAGAAATAATTTAATTCTGGAGAATATGGATTCATGCGACTAATGAAATACTGCACGCCATCCAAATGTATGGTAGTTATACGTTGTCCTTATATACAAAAAGAAAAACAAAAAAAGGGAAATATAAAAACTCATTAATATGACAAAATTGCGTTAATTCTAAATTATTTTGTAAATAGCATTCGCTCAAACAGTTCGTTTCTAATTGTTTTTTTTTTTCTTCTTATTTCTTTATTCTTTTCCTTTTCTTTCTATTTATGGATTGTGGTGTAACGTTGTTGATTTTAAATATTCTTTACCTTTCCACAAATGTACATATAAGAAATTTTGTTGTGTTAATTTTTATTTTTTCTCTTCTACTTTAGGAGTTGGTAGTTTAAATCACTTCCTGTAATTAAAATTCACTTCACGCTCAAACTTTACGTAAACTGCATTGGTTATTTTAAATATCTCAAATATGGAACTACGAACGGACTTTGTAAGAATAGTACATGTCTTTAGTTAATTTTAAAATTACTTCCATAAATAATTAGTACCGTTTTTAATTTGCAAATAATATAATATGTTCTGGTGATGGCCAGTTTAGATAGAAACGAAAAGATTTAAGAATCAAAAAGTTGAAATGTGATCATCATTTTTATATTGTGTACCTACATACTTACATAATATTTATTATATTTTAAGATACGTTTTAAATACTTTTTTCAATAAAGTTTGATAAATTAAATTCAAAATTATTTTATATTTTCTGTGTTTTATCTTTCGGTCGGTCATAAATTATCCATAAAATTGTTCGAAATTCGTCATAACTTTTCGGAACAATAGTTTTGAAATCGATAGATTTCCATCATTTGTGCCTCCTGGTTTCTGTTACTAATGTGAGAGTTTCCCTCATCGAAAAATTTATTATCATTCTGTGAAAAACAGGTTGAGTGACAAAAAAATTCATATTTTTGTATTTTTATTAGGTTTGCAGGGTGATTCATATAATAATTCAACTAATATTCTATGAATCGTCCTACAAAAGATCGGATGACAAGTATAATTACTATTTTTTTCTCGATGTGGGAACTTCTCACAAGTTACAGAAACGAGGGACTGATTGCTTTTTGTATTGAAATAAAATACAATTATTGTTTAGAAAGGATAATTAATTCCAGTTTAAACTTTAAAACTGCTCCAAACTTTCGTTAGAGCTAGCCATAAACGTATGATTTGTTCATGTTCGTTCGACTAAGTTTTTATGTTAATGGGGTTACTAACGAACAATCAAATAAATTTGAAAATTTCCAAACTTTTCTGATTTGTTCGACTTCATTTTTATGTTTATGGAGTTGTTCGCGAACATTATAATTTTAGTTTTAAACGTTAAATACGAGTTTATCAGACAAATAAATTGCCAAAAATATGCAAAAGTGAAGACTTTAAAGTAGGGATGGGCAAAAATATCGATATATCGATATTATCTTAAAAATATATCGATATATATCGTCGATATTTTTAATTTCGATATATCGATATTTTTTCCAAATATATCGACAGTATAAAATTCGATCTTTTTTAGCTTTGGTTTTGTTTTTCTTGCAATTTTTAAAAACATTTCGGCACAGTCTTCATCAAATAGAATACATATTACTAAAAAAAATCTTAAAAATTTTATTTATAATATTTTGTCTACTCGAAAAATTATCATTCTTTGAGTGTAATTTTGTTGATGTGCATATGTTCCATGAAATATTGGTGGAACCATAAGCATCTTGGAAATTAACTCTTTCCAGATTAATTATTTATAAGAAATGTACTTTTTTGTTTTATTTAAAAAAAAGATGGGGACTATGTATGAATTATCATTGTTGATAAAATATCGATATTTCAATATATCGATATTTTTTATTCGATATATATCGATGCCGATCGATATATAAAAATATATTGATATCGATATATATCGATATATATTTTTCACTTGCCCATCCCTACTTTAAAGTATGAATATGTGCTTTCGTTGTGGAACTTGAATAAATAACCAAAATCTCAATTGCATCACCCGCTTCGTCACCAATGTTTTCTTATTAAAGTTAGGCACAAAATAATATGTTCGTTGTGTATGGAGAAATGCTTTGCGAACAAATCATACGTATGTGGATGGATAGCTTAATGGTAAAAAATTATTCTGTGGTCTTGAATAACAGCATAATTCGACTTAAATTGATTTTAAGTTATTAATGATTAATAGCTCCATACATGAGAGAGTTCAAAAAACTTTTGGAATATTATACACTAGTATTAATATTTTTGGTGCAAAACAACCTAACTTCTATATTGATTCAATACATTTTCAGCAATAACGACTTAAGTATTCATGTGGGATGAACTATTTAAACACATAAGCATAGATACGCTCTGATTATCTGAACATATTTTGATTTTTTTCTTCTAATTTTTTATTATGCTTTACATAGTAAATTTCACTTATGTCGACATGAGAGGTTTTATATAAATTTTTGCTAGAATCTAATTCTTACGTTATGTTTGCCTAAAATTTTTACACAAAGTGTTTATGGCATATACGAAAGAGTTAAAAGAAAACTTTGAATTTCAAGGAAATTTTGTTTTGGTTCTACTGAAAAATTTCATTTTAAAGCGTCCCATCCATTATACAATATTATTGCATTTGTTATTGTACATATTATTGTCGTTTTGACCTATAACGCACAGTATTATTAAAGAAAATATTGCCCAATTTTCCTGACATTGAAAAAGTAAATATAACACTGAACAATGTTGCCACCACATTACACAATTTTCTTTTGATTTTTGATTTTTGCCACATTGGCGATATTATTGTACAATACGAAAAATTGCACAAATTATATTTATTGCAAGTGGGTGGGCCGCTTAAAAACCACATAATTAAGAGCTGTAATTGGTATTAAAATCCTAAATCAATTAAAATCTTAAACAGTACAAAAAATGTATGGAAATGTATTGCATGTACTAATTTTTGGAAATTGTTCGATTTGAAATCACTCGATGTACTCGATATGAGGCCGATATATTTAAGAATATTTCTACAGTTGCACCTGAAATCTGTCCATAAACAAGTTTACATACATATACATATGTCCAATTTATAGTTATTAAATTAATTTTTAAACGAATAAAAATATTATAATTTATTAAAACTTTGGCGACATAATTTAAAAACAAAAAACATAAAATGTCAGATATGTAATGAAAATGTAGCGATTTCAAACGACACTTTTTGCAAATGTGTGACGAATTTCGAAACAGTTTCAGTATTATTTTTGAGATAATTTCAAATTATTGATTTGAAAAATGGCCAATCGAAGACAAACTACAAACAATATCAAATAGTTTTGGAAAGAAATTTACCAAAAAATAGAAAAAAATGAAAAATTCGGTTTCAAATCAATTTCTATTACATATCGGAATATTTTTTTGTGAATTAAAAGCAGTTTGAGTAAATTCTTATTAATTTATTCTAATTAAAAAAAGGGTTCATTCTCAATTTGCATTTGTTGAATACAAAAATAAATTTACTTCCATTTGGCAACTTGTTCACCACCACTTACCTGTTGAAAGGACCACTAAACTGATGAGGCAAATAAGAACTTTGTTCATTTTGTTTTATTTTTCGTTTGTTTCTTTTAATTTTTATAATATATATTTTATTTATATATATATTTTTTTAGTCTGCACAAGTTTTATTAAAGTTTAAATATTCTTATACGAAGCAATAGTTTCGAGATATTCGTGTTGCAGTGATAGTCTAGATTTAATCTAAACTCTTCGGCGGTTAACGTCAAAATGCCAAGTTAAGCTGAGGCCTAAAGGTTCGAAGGTTCTAATCAGTTCTGTTAATCTTTTTCTTTCTTTTTCTTCTTTGGAATGAAGTTTATAATATGTAATTCATTTAACGAACACCTTCACTTAAAACCAACTAACGTATTCACTGCCAGCTCACTCGCACAGCCAGCGTTTAGGTTTGGTCTAAACTCTGCACTACAATTTGTTTGTGTGTTAATGGGTATTTTTGTTTGTATGTATTTGTTTTTTATGGGCGCTTTTGTGACAATGACTGAATATTTTGGAGTTCTTTGAGCGCCCGTCTTGTTGTTTCCGATTCAAATTTTCGATCGCGAATGCCTGAAGTTGGGATACGTTGTAAGCTTAAAAGGAATTTTTAACTGACATCCGTAGGAAAGTAAATAAGCCAACAAAAAAATAATACACAGAACGCCTGCCTTTAACCAAGAACGTCTTTAGTATTATTGTATAGTATATGCAAGTATCTTCTCTCTCACATACACACACACACACACACACACTCATAAGTGCGTATGGATGTATCTGATATACACATTAACAAATAAACATTTATACATTCCCTGAAGGAAATGTCGATAGTTGAACTGTGCTGATTCACTATTGACTTTGTCACCAGTTCTACTAACTAATTACACTATGCGACAAATGAAGACTTTTGGAAAAACGCAAGAACTGGACTGTACAGGTTAGATTGTACTATCACGGGGTTTGGCGAATTTGGTGAGCAATTTTTTTAAGGACCTCCAAAGTTTCTGAAAATCAGTAGGGCCTCAAAAAACGATGTCATTATATATGGCAATAATGTAGCTAAGAGTCCGCTTAACAGATTTTTGTTTAACATTTTATGCCAAAAAAGTTTGTTCGTGAAGTTTTTGTTGAAAAAATTAAGGAAACAATTTTTCGCTTTACTTTTTTTTCAGAATAACTTACAGGGACTCGTAATTTTTTACTACGGTAGAGCCGAACAACTTTTTTAAACATATCTCTACAATGTGAACGTGTCTAGGCAACCTAATAGCTCACACAGACCACTTTTTACCCTAAAAATTTTATATTTTCACTATTTTTTATTCTAAAAAAATTTTTTTTAATAGTATATTCAACTGCATACTTCTTTGTTGTGTCTCATTAACATTTTGTGCCCAGAAAAATAATATTTTCCTGCACTTTTTTTTAAATATAGAAAACAATTATTTTATTCACTTTTTCAGCATAACTAACAGGTACTCCAAAATTTTCACTACCAATATTTGGCAAAACAAGAACAAACAATAAAAAATAGAAAATACTAAAATCAACAATATAAGAAGTGGAACAATAACAAAGAAAATATAGCATAACTCGTAAAAACCGAAAAATTTTAAGCTAGAAATTAGTTTTTCTGGACGTTCAGATTGTATTGAGAGTTGTTCAGCTCTACCGTAACTATAACTTTGCCAAATATTGTGAATAAAAATTACGAGCTCCTGTAAATTATTCTGAAAAAAGTGAATACAAATGTTTTTCCTTAATTTTTCAAAAAAAAAAGTGCACGAAAAAAATAATTTTTTTGGCATAAAATGTTAATAAAATCTGTTTAGGGAACGCTTAGCTACATTATTATAGTTAAGCGGTATAACCAAGTATGAATTAGCTGCTGACCAAAGACTGATAACATCATTTTTTAAGGGCCCGCTGATTTTCCAAAAATTTGGAGGCCCACAAAAATAAATTGGTTAACAAATTCGCCAAACTAAGTAAAGGCGTTTACTACCTCGCGGTAGTACAATGAAGTCCGTGTGTTTTTTGGACTGTTGCACTGTGTTATAGCCCAGGCAATGTTCTGTGTTATAGACATTTAGTATGTGATTGTCATTGAGATTCCAGTTGTGTTGACTAACTATTGACTAGGTAGTTCTTATGGGACCACATGGCGACATTGGAATCAGAGATTCACTAGCATTTGTGAAACTTCTTACTAGATTTCCACACTAATAATATGTACCTACATACCTATTATGAAAAATATTATTTTTGCGTGCATTCGCACGTACTTTCAACACAACAAAATGACACAATAAAAATATCGTTTTGCACCTGTCAAAAACTTCTCTTCCCATCAAAGGCAAAATAAAAAGTGTAGACTATTCGTTGGTAATGTCACCAAACTAGTTGACAATAGTGGTGACTTGGATACACTTGGCACCGGGCTTTCTTTAGGGTATGCACATATGTATCTATGTATGTGTGCATGTGGAATACGTAAAAAATAAGTAAAAAAAAAAAAGAAAGAAGTATTAACTGAATAACCAAACAGCCAACAAACAATTTAACTAAGAACTGCAAGAACTCTTTTTCTTCACATTGTATCTCTATACAAATAAGTTTCAATAATGATCATCATAATAATGATCATGATAATTGGCTATCTGTCCGTTGGTCTGTCTGCCTTTCTGTAGGTTTAACGTTATAAGAGGCTACCACTTCAATACAACTAGATATTAGTACACATACGAATCCAATGCATGCATGTACATATGTAAGATTGTATTTTTAGAATCTTTTCTGGTCGTTATTGAAGTTGTTGCATAGGTACATACATATGTACATATCTATCTGTAGGTTCTTACCGTGATTACTTAAAAACGAAGGAACAAAAAATAACTGACTACAAGAATATGTGAAAAATATTTTATAGCCTTAATCGCATTTATACTAGGGTCTTTGTTAATAGTTAAAGCAAAATATTGTAACCAAGGGTAATTGCTCCTAAGTTCGGCATGTACCAGTAGTCGGCATTTTTCTTAATTAATCTCAAATAAATAAGAACAATGGCAATTATGTATTGTAATAAGAACAAACTAGCTTCAGAAATATTCTCATCTCTCTATATATATGTAAAGAACAAATTGAGCTTACAGGAGCAATTTAAGGAGGAGTTTTGCCTTTGTTGAGTGAGTGACTGTCAACACGTGCGCCACAGATTGTTTCTTAGAGAAACCCAACTTTGTAAGGGAAGTAATTGCGTTAAATTAAGCAATTTTTAAACCGAAATTTCTTTCAAAGGTAGAATACTGTTGGAATTATTCTATTAGTGTTAAAAAATTACAAAAAAATATTATTTTCCTCCCATTTTAGCACATGCCAAGGAACGAATTTAGAGTTTTCCAGTATTTGGCATTTTTTATATGTACATAATGATCTAGCTCTTTACGACCTGCCGAGAACATGATAATTGTTATCCTAAAGTCTGCAGTTATTTTATTATTAGTTTTGTTCAATTAGAGTTCCCAAAATATGACAAGATTTCACGAAATAAATTTTTTTTTGAATTTCAAACATTTTTCCAACCAAAATATGACCACCAAAGGAGAGAGGTCCTTTTAAGAATATTCAGAGCAGTCACTAAAAGACGAACTAAGTAAAATAAGAGAATAATGAATACATATCCCCGTTTTAGGAGCCATTGTAAAATATGTTTTTCCACGTTCCACCATACAGGATAGAGTCCATGGTCGCGTTCTTGAAGGTCCTGGAAGAATGGCAACAGCAGAAATTTTAGCAAATGCTGACGACGAATGGTTTTAAACGTGGTGCAATGAATTTTTAAAGTGGCAGTTTTCATTTGAAATTAATGATTTACGGAATACAGTTCACGCAATTACACAGTGCAACAGCCAAAAACAAACGGACTTGATAGTATAGGTTTGATTGTACTACTCAGTTTGGCGAATTCGGTGACCAAATTCGGCGGGCCCTCAAAAAATGGTATTATCAGTTTTTGGCAAAAGCTAATTCATACTTGGTGATATACAGCTTTTATTAACATTTTATTAAAAAAAATATTTTTTCGTGCACTGTTTTTGTTAAATTAAGGAAAACATTTTTTCCCTTTTGCCAGAATAACTTACAGGGAGTCGTAATTTTTTACTAACAATATTTGGCAAACTTGTAGTTCCGGTAGAGCTGAACAACTTTTGTGAGCATATCAATACAATCTGAACGTATCTAAGTACCCTAAATAGACCAAAAATACTAATTTGTACCTTAAAAATTTTAGTTTTTTCTACCAGTTGGGCTATAATTGGTTCTCAGGTTTTTTGAAACGGTATTCTAACTTATCCCATAGAGAAGCTGCCATCCAAATAGGCTATGAAAAGGAAACCGTTAATAGTTTTTTTAATCAAGCGGTTAGGCAGTCTATCCAATAGTACCGAAAGACATTTTAAGCAGCGTTCTAGACAGATGGTTTCTTGGAAATAAAGCTAGCTGTTTGCCAGAATGTCCCCCATAAACCAATTCATCGTAGTGAAAAGTGTTTTCGTTCCTAGTTTTATTACTGCCTCAAAAATCCAGTTGATTCCTGTGGGCTCTATGCCTCAACTGCGACCGAATAGTCTTTTGGACGTACAGATGTGTATAGCGACAAGGACCTTATATGCTCTATAATTCCATGATGGTTTGCTATTTCGGCTTACAGACAATTATTTAGCGTTCTCCGAGACTAACAAGGTGATCCCATTGAGCTTTTAAGGCACAATATTTTATACTTTGTATTTCCTAGCAGCAAGTTCCAACTCAGCTTTGGCTAGATTGACAGCAAGCCCACTGTTTATTCCACTCGCTAAGGAGTGCCCGTGTACACTCCATACACTGAGATATTGTACTCAAGTGTTTATCTAGCGTAGATACCTACTGGTACGTCATCGGCGTATGAGACAATCTTGACTATCTTACGCTCCAGGCTTAACACCAAATGATTAATAGTCAAAATCCACAGGAGGGGTGATAGAACCCCCTTTGATTAGTACAACAGTTCCAATCGAGGAACTCATGACCCTGTTTGTTATCAAGTTTTTTATAAACCGGCAGATATTAATATGAATCCCTAATGCCACCATCTCATCGATAGTGAAACCGAGTTGGACGAAGTTAAAGGGACTCTCTATGTCTAGAAAAGCTACCATAGTGAAATCTTTGTACGAAAGAGATTTTTCTGTGTGGATGAATAGAAATTGAAGATTGGATTGTACAGACTTGCCTTTTGTGTTGGTATGTTGAGAAGAAGAGAAGTTATATGGGTATAGCCACTCTCAGATGGATGTCAATAGCTCTTTCTAAAGTTTTGATCAGAAAACTGGAAGGCATAGGTTTACTGTGAGATGTCTTACCAGCCTTTAGAATGAAGACTACCTTACATCTATTCAAGGGCAATGTTATGTATGCCCGTTCAAACACACCAAGGTAGGATCACGTTGCTGTGCACATTATCTGGAAATATTCCATCTGGTCCCGGAACTATAACATATAACATTTTGTTTTTTCAAATCCCAGAGGTACAGGAACTAAGTTGGCTGACTTAATGACTTACATACATTCTTTTTATTGATCTTGCTCGGCAAAACATTTATGAAACAAATTTTGTATAGAAATCTGTTTCATATTGTTAAAAACTCTAATTTTTAATAAATAACAGTTTGAATTCCTTCTCAATTTATTATTTTCTTCACTATAATAGACCATGTCGACAATAGGAACATAACATGCCGAAAAGTGGAAAATTGGTGCCGACTATAGGCAAATGTGCTCTTTTTTTCAAAATCTGTAAATTTCTCAATTTTAACAACAAAAAGAATGTACATTTTACTTAACTAATCTAAAACAATACAAATTAATGAATTGTAATAAGCCGATATCAATCCGATAGTTAATTCACACACGCAAGGGCGGCAGAATGAAAAAATACAAAAGTCTTTAATTACCGACTACTGGTACACTTACCCAATTTGAATTTTTGTATAGAATGTTTGAAAAACTGTTCAAAGATGATCACTCCCTTGCAACGGCGATCAATAGAAGATACAGTATTAACAAAAATCCAACTAGCATTTCCTTTTTTTTCGGTTTGAAATATTAAATTAGTTTATATTTAACACTTTAATACAGTAAGTGATGATTATTCATATGTACATAAATATGCACATACATACAGACATACATACATACACACACACACATATTATGTATGTACTAGATTCTATTTTTGTCATAAATTTTCAAAAAGCGCCCAAAAAGCAACAGTATGAAACATTTAACGCTTAAGTTGCAACAACAGATCAGCAATTCTGTTACAAATGCAACTCCAGACTTACAGTTAAACAGTGACGACTGGCTTCTTATTTTCTTAATAAAGAAATTCATTATGATTATGATGATTTAGTGGTTTTCCTTTTTACCAAACGTACAAACTTATGTTTGTAAATATGTATGTGTGTATATTATTTTTATCTTTCTTCTTTTACTTATTTATGTACACATGGATGTGTGCACATATTTACAAGCATAGCTTCCTTTAAGCCACAAACTTGTTTTTAGATTGTCTGGCTCTTTTGCATTTCATTTTGTTGTTGTTTTCTTACTGGCTGGCTGATTGTTGATATCTTTTAACCTGATGGTGGTGTCATATTTTATGGCCGTGCCATCATTGTCTTCATCTTACCAAAAAATGAATAATAGGGAAGAAAAACAAAGCATAAAGATGGAAGTAGTACTGCATAATAAACTTATGCCCGAAACTTTTAAGAATATCGAAACAAGCTGTAACTCTGAAAACACAAAAACGAGAGCTCTTAATAGGTATAATATGAATGAAATATCGCATTTGGAAACCTAATATGTTTTTAAACTGATGTAGGTACCTAGGTATGTATATACCTAAGTACATACATACATATGTATGTATGTATATTTCCTTAGCTCGCACGTATAACACATACATATGTATATACAATGCGTACATAAATATGACCGCGAACTGTTAGTTGCCTAACTATGGCCAGAGAAGTCGATAAGAATATTAAAAAAAAAGTCTGTAACATTTTGCTCTCGTGTAAGTTGTAAAATCGATTGTTTCAAGATAAAGTAAATACAATTAACACAGGGAAACAAAATGAGTTTTTGTGTTGTACACATAGCACTAAGCTTCAATTCCTATAAATTACTTTTTCTGAATTGACTCTGGTTCTTACATAGAAAATTAAGGAGGCTGAACTACATAATAATTTGCTATAACTCGAGAAGTAGCTGATCGATTTAATTAAATAAAATTAAAATAAAGAAACTGTTACTAAAATTATCTTCAAATTATGTTCTCATCAATTCTTGGCTAGCATTATAGTTTTGGGGATACATATTGAGAAAGCTTTGGAAAACAAACACATTTTTCCAAGAAAATTTTTAAAAATTTTTTTCTTAAAAAATTCATAAAAAATCTAAAGTAAATAAAATTTAATATTTTATTCTTAAATTATATACTACATATGATACAAATAAAATGAGCCATATGTCATTAAAATCGATCCACAACTTTTGATTTTATTCACAATTAAGTGAGAGAACTCAACATGATGTTCATATAAAAACCAAATTTTAATTTCTGTGTGTGTCTATTAGGGGGAAAAGTTTCATTTTATTTTTAGATACAGGGGAAATATAATGAAAAAATATTGGGACCTTCTTTTATTTTAGCCCTCTACCGCAGCATCAAGATTTTCAAAATGAGATCAAATCGATAAAATTGTGAAACATCATATTATGATGCAACATTTAGATTCTTTATAGCTGTTTTAACTCATTACACTCAAAATATCCACTACTTTTATACAGACAAGGTAAAATTTCAGACAAACTTAAGATGAAATAATGAATCAAATTTTCGAATTTCTAAGTCTTTTTTTATTATTCAATCCTGTTCTGTATTTCATACAGAATAAAAAATGTTCGGAGTTATTAAATCATTTTTTATTACGCCTGAAATGCACAACAGGTCTGTTTATTAATTATTATTATTGCCTGATTGACATCAAATATTTTTTACTAATGCAAATGCGTTTCGTTGGTTAATGGTTTTCCATACATACTACATACTTAGTTCTTTAGAATTATTTTGCCATCTTCGATTTTAATACGATCCTCTTTAACCATAGCAGCAGCTTGATCTTTAGTTATCTTTTGGATTTTGACTTTATTTTATTTTGTCATATCTTGCGAAATAAAAAAATATTTTCTAAGCTAATTTGAGGTCGCTGAACACGAAAATGATACATATTCATTTATTTTTCTTAATGAGCGTCTCGCGATGTTTGCGAAAAATAAGTTTTCTTTTTGTTTTTTTTTTTAGTTTTTTCATTCAACGGCTCATCCGAATAAAACAAATTGTACACCGTTATAGAGATATCTCTTCATTCAATACACTAATTGTGTCGATCGTATAAAAATGTATAGAGTTACAGGCCTTAAAAATTTTAAAAAGTATATTTGTAGACCTTTTTCCAAAAACTATCATTTTAAGTTACTCTATTAGGATGAAAAAATATACTGAGTAAATTTTTTTGTTCTCTATTTCAAAGATAATTTTGTGACGATCACATGACGTATAAAATCACTAAAGTCTGGTGAGAAATAAGAGAGTTATTAGCCGTTAACTGAAAACAGTTACATTATTTTTCATACAAAATTACCTTAATTCAGTTTGCATTAAACAATTTTTTTTTTAATTGAAAACAATTTTGTATGGGATATAAAATCGACTTTTTTCACTTAATGGCAAATAATTTTCTTATTTTTTGTCAGATCTGCTCGATTTTAAGCTTCTTTTATTCAGCACAAATTTTTTTTGTGCTTATCCTTAAAATAATTTTTTTAGCTAGATGTAGGGTTGCCATCCGTCCTCTTTTCCCCGGACACTGTCCCCTTTTTCAGGCCATCCGGGGTAGTCCTACTTCGTTTTTAGCAAGTGTCCGGGGTTGTCTTACTTTTTACAACGTCCCCCAGATATTTTTTTTATTAAATTATATTAACTCAATGAATTTTTTTCATGAAATTTTTTTCCTTTCTCTTTTCAAATTGCTTCGTATTCATCGTCTGTTTTACGTTGAAATTTCCATGCAACTTTTTTGACAATTATTCAATAGGAAAACGTCAACGATTGATATGCAACAAGCATTTTAAGAAATTGAAGTCATGCTATTTTTCCTACCTAAAATAGTAATTTGAAACACGCAAACATAAAACAATTTATCTATCAATGGCTGTCATTCGAGCATTCGCAACAAACTATTTTTAAACAAAATTTTTTGGAAGAAAATTTTTTCTATTAAAAATTATTTGCATGTATGGAAATATCAATTTTTGTCAATTGAGTTCCCCAACTTAATTGTGAATAAAATCCCTAGTACATACATACAACTTGGCTAAGAATCATTGGCGTAAATGGGTACTTCTGGGGAGGGTTAAGCCTGAGAATTGCTCTAACCGCCACCCAGGAATTCAAAGTATGTACTAGAGTAATTTTGATAATATAAGCGTGCTGCTGGGACTAATTTTTAATTTAAAATTTCTGTCGAAGAAATCATTGCTTTATCATTGCACTGATGAAGCAATTTACGAATTAAAAGCGCATTCGAATTCTGGTATTCTGTGAAGTCAGTCGCGTTTTACGATAACAACACCTTGTTGAAAAAAAAAAATATGTTTTCCTAAGTTGTGACGTATGCGATATCTATAAATTCGGATTGGATCAAATAATTTTCAGAACTGTTTTGTAAATTTGTTTTCATAAACTTGTCATTCACACTTCATGCATACGTACATTAGTACATCGAGTGGTATCCGCCAAAAAAGCTTAAGCGCCAAAAAGTAAATTTTACAGGAGAATTATTTTTTAATTATCCATGGTTTAAATCGAATTAGAGCCTTAATATTGGCTATATGGGATTGTAGTGGAGTGTTATATGTAATGTTGATAGTTTTAATAAATTTCCTATAAGACAATGCATGTTCGTGGGCGTTAAGATATTTTAAGATATTCTTGATGTCATGAAATATCAGCTAATTTAATCAAATTATTTTAAAACTACTAATTATCATCCTTAGCAAGCTGTTCTTAACTGTTTCATTGATATCCTTGCAGTTTTTCACACTAATTTTGCTCTACTTGAAAAAAAAAAGAATTTTAGCTTAAGCGACACTTTGCAGTTACAAAAATATGTAAACAGATCAAAAATTTATATGGAAAATGCACTTCAGCTAAAATTTTGTTTGCTGTATTTCCGTAACGGTACTTGATTGTGACAGATTGTCCAAATTATCGTAAATAATCGATTTTCGTCAAAAAACGATTTTCGAAAAGCATGTCGCTTAAGCTTTTTTGACGGTTACCACTCGACATACATATTTATATCTGCAGTGTTAACATGCATCGGAGGTAGTGTTTTTCTTTTCCCGGACTTTTTCATTTCCCGGGAAAGCGGGATTGATTTTTCAATTTCCCGGGAATTGCCGCCCAATACAAAACGATACAAAATAGCATTTCACTTAGTTTATTTGAACAAAAACAAATACCAATTCACGAGATCTATTAAATAAGGTTATGGATGCATTAAACGTAAGTAAAAAAATTATAAAATTTTAGGTCTTTAGCCGTCCCGTATGCTTTTTAATTTAAATTAAAAATGTTATTTTTATTGCATAACTTCTGATTAGTAGCCACCCGAAGAAAAAAAATTTACTAATTTCATACTTTTTTATAATTTCCGTTAAGGTAGAGAAGATATTGCAATGATTTATGCTTTATTTCATAAGACACTAATGAGCATTTCATACTGCTAAGCAAAACTGAATTGAAGTATTAAGTGTCGGAAAAGTGACCACCTGAAAATTACATTTTTTTTTGCATAAATTTTTAGTTGAACGCTGTGTGAACCTGTTGTACATAAAGCTTTGATTTTTTTTTTCAAAATTTATAATTTTTGATAAACTCGAAATTTTGAGCTTCAAAAAACTCATGTGTGGCTTAAAATAACAATCTGATATTTTCAGAAAATATAGATCAGTACTTCTTTATTATGCTCACTTTCGCTATGTCCACTTAGTAACAATCAATTATTTTTATTTCTTCACGAAATATGACTTGATAAGTGCTGCTCTTAGAAAAATATAAAAAACAATGGAGACAAATAAAATGTGCTCAAAACTACAATTTTCCCGGGATTTATTTCCCGAAAAATGTGCGGGATCCCGGGATTTTTGTCCCGGGAAATCCCGAAAGAAAAACACTAATCGGAGGTAAACTACACCAAGCCGTATTTTTTTCAAAATACGGTTTTTTTATACTGTTGGAATCATTTTTTCTTCTATCGATAGATGAAATCCAGAAAGTTCTATGTTAGAAGGGAAAGTAGTACTGATCAAAACCATGGGAGGTAAAGAACACCGAGTCAATTTTTATAAATAACGGTATTATTATATGACATCATTTTATTAAGGATATGTTAGAATGAAAAAAATAATATTAGAGTTATGTATGTATATCAAATATTTGGGGTAAGTCAAACTGTTAATCTTACAGAGATAGAACCAATTGCGAGATTGAACCATTTGCGATTTTAAACATGCTTTTGCGATCTCCTGTGAGTTGGTGTAGTCTACCTCCCACCTACATATATATATATATATATATATATATATATATATATATATATATATATATATATATATATATATATATATATATATATATATATATATATATATATATATATATATATATATATATATATATATATATATATATATATATATATATATATATATATATATATATATATATTTTTTTTTTTTTTTCAGCGTTTTATAACCCATGACCATGGGACACATTTATGACGCAGAACAAAAAGAAAATGCATTATATTCATATTTACATATACATATATGTATATATCCATGTGTACGTATGTACATTAGGGTGATAACTTTTTCACACTTTTTGCGAGTATCAAAAACGGCATAGTATAGTCGTGTAGAATATTAAAAATTATTAATAAAAAATATGATAATTTTGTCAGATCGTTAAAAAAGTTCACACAGGGATCGGGTTGAAGTTTGAAAACAACCATATTTATCTCACGGAAATTTAAAAAAATATACACCTGATATTTGTATATATTCCTATACGTATCACTTAAATACTATTTTGGAGTTTATCTACTGCTATAGATTTAAAAACTTTCCTACGGTTTACAATTCATCGCGGCTCAAAATATTTGGAAGGTTTTAGAAATTTGCTTCCCTGCGTGAGGATTTTTTAGCAAAACGACGGGAGACAGGTGTTTTCATTACTGGGGGTCTCCACGAGCAATAAACTTGGAAATAATTATATTCTCATCTGTCAAATTCTATTTCCAACATCATATGTTCAGGTGTGGACCGCAGAAACATTTATTTGCGAACAAATTGCGACATAATTGTTCAAACTTATGTTCAAGAAATAATGTTGAACATAAGCTGTCAAATTTGATCGGAATTTGTTGTTTGTGTGAATTAAACAAAAGAAATTTGTAGCTGTGGTAAAAATACAACGTTTTTTTAAAATAAAATAAAGCAAATTAAAACAAAATAGTTTTAAACAAAATTAAATAAATTAAAATAAAGACAAAAAAACATCGATCCATTCATAGTGAATTTTTTAAATTTATGTCAAATACCACAATACGTGTTCTATAGCTCAGAACATAAGCCTATACATGAACATATTTGTGCTGTTATTCTGCCGACGTTATTTCTTATGTTCGGAAATAAATATTGCGCGTGGAGAAGTGCAGTTACTAAACCATTCTTGGCCACTCCGTAGTACTATGCCAAAAATTTGTTTATGGCCCTAATGTACATGCATTAAAAATAAATAAATGTACAAGTGTGTATGTAAACATGCATGTGCATGTACATTAGGGGGTGTCAATTTCATTGACAAAAAATCGTAGGAATGGAAATGATTCTACGAATAATTCTAAGAAACTTTGCCCTAAGAACCATAGCTCTAAAATAGAGTTCAAACTTGCGGATATACCAAAATATTTTGTGACTTATTTCACATAGCACCCAGCAATGATTGGGTCTAACCTCCTCTGAATCGGCCCACACTTAGTATGGCAGTTAAGTCTTGTGCAACTATGCACAATTGGGAACGTCTGACATTGTCGTACTGCAAAGGAACTGCGTTTGGGAAGTCAGCCTTTCCTTAATTCAGGTTATCAAAAGCAATTTTGTACAGTTTGTGTCAGTAAATCTTTCGATTTCGATGTTTCGCTGACAAATCAATAGCGAACTAATATCGAAGAAATATCGATCCAAAAAAAATCGCAGGAAAAAGTAATATTTCAAGATTGTTATCTTTATTTTTTAGTTTATCTATTTTAATGTAAATGGAATATTTATTTATTTTAAATTTTAACTTACGCTGAAGTCAATCAGATTCGAAAACGGTACCTCCACCCTAACAGATTAGCACACATCCACTAGGCCATCGTGTCAAATTTTTTTCTATTCAATTATTCCATACATGAACGTAAATTACACATTCGAAAAATTATCGAAAATAATATACGATTGGCAATTGCTCTTATTATCGCGACATATGCTGCGAACAATAAAATTTTATGAAATTTGGCAATTGCGGTTATTATCGCGACATTATCGGCAAAAGATCACTTTAGCGAACATAAAATTTTTTTAGATTCACGAGCATTTGTCCGTCCAACTAATTTGTTTCGAAAATTCTTCGTTTAAGCGAACCTTCTTTTATTTCGAATCTCAGGTTTAGTGGGATGCAACTCTCTGGAGGTATTAAAAATCGATTGGATGATATTTTTCTCCTTCATACATCGACATGTACCATAAATGCATGTTTGTATGTATTAAGATGCCTACTCACGAGGCAACAGTTTCAGCAATATTTTGCTGTGACCTGTTTTATTTTTTCAGTACAAACAAAACAAACATTGTGGCAACCTCAATACAATTGGTATATTCTTGGATAAAACTTATTAAACTTTCATTATTCTCATTTGCTATTATTTCTTTTCTTTCTTAATTAAGTAAAAACAGTGCACAACCATACACATGAGGCAAAAATTTACTGCAACAAACTCAACATTTGGAAGTATTTTGATTTTCAGGCAACGGCTGAAGCAACATAAATTTCAAGAGCCACAAAGCTACGTACGAAGCAACAGTAGCAGCAACATGCCATTTGGCGTTTTCTTCCTCGAAAAAAGTAAAAAAATTTCTAATTTTTATTAAAAAATCGTAATTTAACATTCCTTTAAAACAAAAATTTTCCTTCGTAAGGGATAATACAATAATTTCTAATAAGGGGCTATTCACATATTACATAACGCTATTCTCGGAGTTTTTATTCAGTATGAATTATCTAATCCGTAACAAATCTTTAAAACGTTGTCATTGCGAGTAAGGTCGGTCTTCCGTTTGCTATTTCTGGAAGGCCTGACAAAATACCTTCTAAAAAGGTCATTTTGAAGGGATTTTAAGGAAGGTCTTTCAAAAAGCAAATGGAGGTAAATTTTTTAAATCTCACTGTTTTTATAGCGGCTTCTATATTTTTGATTAATGCAATTTTTTATTTCGAATTATTTCTTTTCATCAAAAGTAATTTTTATACGTATGTATTTATTGAGAAGGAATTGGACGTGAATAGTTTTGCCGGAATAATTATACACAGAAAAAAATATCATCAAACTGCAACTAACAATTCGAATTCTTAATATGTAATTTAAGTTCTATAACAAATTAAGTTGTTGATACGAAAAACACAAACATTTTTTTTTCAACAAGCTGAACTAACCAAATTTTTTTGTTATCTATGGCGCAAAAATTCAAAAATTTTTGAAATTTTTTCGATTAAAAAATGCCAATTAAAGTTTTTGTTGAAACTTGCGAACCAATTAACAATCTTCATTGTTGATTTAACAAATTAAAATTTTTCTAGTCAATTAAATTACTTAACAAAATTATTTGTTGAATTATATCATAACGGAATGCACACACGTAAATGAAACAAAGCAAATCAAGTTTTATATGTACATATTCATTATTTGCGTACTTAATAGCGAATCGCTCTGTAGCTGAGATGTAAGAACGTTAATCTATTAGTCCAGAGGTCGCCGGTTCGATTCCGCCGAAAGACATTTAGTGTTTTTCGCAAACAAGCAGAAAGTCGTTTCGAGGGTCGTGGTTGCGTATAAAAAATATTGTTAATAGAACAATATTGATAATCAAAATTGGGCCGGAAATTTAACAATTCACATTGTTAATATAACAACAACTTTAATTGAAATAACTTTGAAATCCAAATTTTTTTTTAAATTTGTTTTTGTCAACAAATTATTTGTGATATATTTAATTGAAAATATTTTTTTGATTTGCCTTTAACTTACAATTTCATAATTGTATTTACAAAAATCGTTGTAGGTTCAAAATCAATTAATTATTTAATTGATATAACAAAAAAATTAATTTTATTTACAAATCTTTTTTGTAAACGACATAATAGCAGCATATATAATCTGACCAGACATCCCCCTTTAGGCGGGACTATCCCGCTGCCAGCGACGGCAGCAACAACACCCTAGCGAAAATCCTACTTACTTTAGTAAGCCCCATCAACAGATTTTGTCGCCACCTCGCGGCGAGTCGTACCTATTAATGAACTTTTTGTAAAGGTTCGGAACTTCACTAACTGTCTTTTCTTTATCATGTTCACCGTTTTTAGTGCCTTTTTCAACTTTTCGACGCGAAAAATTTTGAAGTGCTTTTTGTGTTTAGTTTTTGACCCTTTTTTTTCTGTGACGGTGTAAAATTCTTTGCAACTATTAGTACAACTACTTCCGGAACATGTTTTTTGCAGTCTTGCAGACGAATTAAAAAAGTACATTCGTGCAATCATCTGTGCTCTATCATTTGTCTTTTAAAAGCGTCAAACCCCACATAGAAACGTTTTTTTTTTTACTTTAGACTAATTTCAAAACTTTCGACACAAAAACAAGAGTTTATATTTTTACCTTCTCCAATTTCAACGAAATTTATATTCTACTCTTACGTGCGCATCACATGGCGCAAGAATTAGTGTGATACTTTTTATGGTTTCTATTTTATAGCCGTCTGAACTTGGGAATCTCAGCCATTTTTGAGAAAAGTTCGTTATATTCAAGATTGAATAACTTTATAGTGAAGGCTTCTTCAGTCTGCTTTTAATAAGTACATATTGATTAGAGAGGACATAGCTTCCTGCTACAAATGCCTCTAAAATGTCTTAAATATCCTAAAAAAGTTATTTTAATTTTCTCTATTTCTTTATAGAATGTAGTTAAAGCTGTTTTTAGATTATTCCACAAGCTCTTCGACTTCTGCACAAAATGCAACCCTGATATAATGTGTTGTTGTTGCTTTTTTAAAAATGTTCATAAACTCATTTGATCAGGGATGCATTTTCTACAGAAGTCGAACGGCTTGTGAGATAGTGTAAAACAGCTTTAACTGATAGGTCTTTAACATACAAAGTATACTTTTTGTAAATACATAATATGTACAAATGAAAAAAGTTTTTAATCTGTTTTAGATTATTTTTCACAGCATATAGCGAACTAAAAACATATCATTACTGTGTAAGAAATCCAAACTGACATTTAGGAAACAATACATAGAAAATATCGAGTTATCATAAAGAAACAACTGTAACTTTTGAGCCTATTTTCATTCCAACTTAAACAATAAAGAAAATTAAAATCATATATTTCAGGATATATACGGATAAAGGATACTTTATCAATTTAGAGACACTAACAGGAAGCTAAATCCTTTCGAATGACACCAAAATTATTAATATATGATGACGCGCGCGCTCTAAAGTTATTCAATCTTAAATATACCGAGCTATTCTCAAAAATGGCAGAGATTCCCAAGTTTAGACGGCTATCAAATGGGAATCATAAGAGGGAGGTATCGGACTAATTATTGCGCCATGTTATGCGTACGTAAGAATAGATAGGGTAAAAATCCAGATCTTTTCGAAAACGAAAAAATTCAAATTAAGTGCAATTTTTCAAAAATTACACATTTTTTCATTGTTTCAGTACTTTTTAAAATCTAAAAGTTGACAACGCTGCATATAAACTGCAGGAAAAAATTCTGTATGACAAAATATTAATGGCTTTGGAGGGGCCTCCTAAGAACATGTATGTAATAATCTCTGCTATTGAAACTAAACTAAAAAGGAAACTCTATCGAACAAACACTTTCCACATTTTAAATTATGAAAGTCAGAAAAATTAATTCACATTCGAAGAATTTTACACTAGCGAAATTAACAAAAGTCAATGCCAGCCAACAGTTTAAAAATATCAAATTCAACCTTGGTTATTTTTTGTACAGCACATTATTTACCATTTTATTGGATGGACTGGACTGATTTGCTTATCTATCAGATTTAATGGCAGAGTGTTGCCAGGAATATACACAAGATATATGTATGCACACAAGATATATGCATATGTACATTAGAGGGTGGTCATATATTTTTAAAAGTGCTCCGATTCTAATTCTCACCCCCTAGAAATATTTGAGTAGTCTTAAAACTAATGTGTAACAACCCAGGCAGAAAAATACAATCGGTCCAACGTTGGCAATGCATTTCCTAAGATGTTAGAAACGTTGGCAAAAAAGTATTTGTATCTATTTTAAACTTAAAAATATCAAATACGTATTTCCCACAACTCTGCAGCTACACCACTTTTGTCTGTTATCGTTGAACTCCTTTCCATTGATTTACTATTAGAGTCCGCTTCCACGAGTGTTTGAGATGTTTCACTCTTCCAGGCAGGCGTACAAGTTTTCTAAGGAAGTCGTCCACTTCCATGTTAAGCCTGTAGTAACAGCTTTAATAAGCATCACACGTTATATGTACATAAGTACATGTTTGTATCTCATAGAAAAAAATAAAATATATAAAATTTTTTTTTAGTTATTTGGATAAAACTTTGGTTGAACAAACATATTTTTAGTGGCAACGCTGATGCATCAGCAACTTTCATTGTGTGTGTGTGCGTGTGTGTGTGCAATAATTTTGTACTTTAATACAAGGCTCCACTCATGCGCAGCGAGCGACATCATCATGATGATCGTTGACTTCTTTTTATTCTAAAAATGTTTCGCTTTAATTTTTTTCTTTTTAGTAATTTCCTTTAGAATGAATGTCAGAAAATCATGAATTCTCAGGGATTAAGATTTACGCCTTTCAACTCTTTCGACATTATTATTTTTATCGTAATCGTTATTGTTGTTGTTGTTGTTGTTGTTTTGACAACTTTTGCTGTTGCTATTATTGTTGGTGCTGTTGTCTATCTGCATTTTTTGCTCGTATTCGCTTGTTTATGTGGATATTGTATTTATTGTAGGCAAAAAGTAATAAAAACGAAGACACGAATGGACGGACGGACTTACGAAGAAAAAAATTAAGTTTAAATCTGTTTGGATACTTTTTGCAACAACAAGCAAACATTCTGCTGAAGAGTACTGACTATATTCTTGTTTGGAATTCTTTCTTATGTTGTAGACATCTTCAATTTTTTTCTTGCAATCTTTTTATTTTTGTCTAAAAATAAACTTTTTTCCAATATTTGAAGGTTTTTATATTTTAGCCTTTGGCTTACAAAATATTTTTTAATGCAAAAGAAAAGGAATAGGACATAAATTTGTTCTTGCGAATCTGCTTTTGTAGTTATAACCGTCTTTTATGGTTCTACCCGATCGTCTGTCTTTTCTGCTCGTATGTACATATATACATGGGTATGTACTTCCATCTACCACCAGCGTTACCGTTGTGAGACTAAATTCGCATTTTGCCCCTTTTTTTTTACCGCCTTGCCACTTTTTGTGCCCCTTTGTTTTAAATCCCCAAATTTTTACCAAAAGCTGTGGAGCGAAAAAATACTTGGTAGATCCGGTATTTATCAAATTAACGTTACTTAGAAACGAATTATCAAATAGACTAAAAGTAGACACATGTCAGTCCATGTTATCCGCTTCAAATTTGTTCCAAACTGACTTGCAAGATTGGATTCCAAGCCACAAACTTACTGAAAAAAGCAGATATACAATTTAAAAAAATAAGTATTAAATTACTATCCGAAACGCCAAAAATAACAGCATAACTTATTGAGTGTTTTTTTTTAATATCCCGAAATCAAAGGTAGGAAGTTACTCATTCGTATATATTTGCATATTTTCGAAAATCGAGTTTTAATAAGATCTCGACGTTTTGAGGTCATGGGAATCTATTCGGACTATGTTTACGATGATGTCCGTATGGATGTATGTATGTATTAGGGATGCCAAACGGGACTAGGTTTTTTGAAACCAGGGATTCGGGATTTTTAATAAAAAAACGGAATCGTGGAACCGATCGGGATTTTATACCATTAATAGAACCAACGATATCTTAAGACAACGATATACAAAAATTTCTTAATGTGTTATTTGTGAATTTTTTTATAAAACTTTGCAAATTGAACTTAAGTAAATTTTTGACAATCTCTGAGAGATTTTTGCCATGTTTTGACACATCTTTACACGTAGCTGATTTGAAACATATGAAAATTGTTGTGTGACTTTTTTGAATGCTCTAATAATGAAAAACCATGCAACAAAGTCAACGTGTAAATGCCGTTATCATTAAATTTCAAATATTTGAATATTTGAATTTTAACAGGGTAACTCATGCTCATGTATTCAATATAAAAAATAATCACACTATTTTTGCTATTACAAAAATCCCGGGACTTTCCCGGTATTCGGGACTTAATAATCCTGCGTTTTCAGTATTCGAGACTTAGACTTCTGGGTTTTCGGTATTTCGGGACTGGTATCCTTAATATGTATGTGTGTGTGTGAGTGTTATTTTGTACATTTGTAAACCTCTCATAACTTGAGGACGGCTTAACCGATTGGAATCAAATTTACGACATTCAAAAACCATTAACCTCACTTAGGTTTCGTGACATAATCAACCGATTCGGTTGGGCAGATTGGATAATTTTCGAATATAAAATTTTCGATATAAAGTTTTTTTCAAATAAATTCTAAGCTACTAAACCGATCGAATCTAAAATGTAATCAGCTCTTAAACTTATAAAACAACGTCGACTGTTTAATGGTTCTAGAGATATCGTTGTCGAACATTTTCGGAAAAAGCGCTTTAATTCAACAACTAAAAGTTCTTTTCAAATCGATTTTTAGCATGAATTTACTTTTTTGGACTTTGAAAAATGCGCCAATTACAGCAGATTTCATTTTAATCGGATAAGTGGCTCGAGAGATATCGCGGTGGAAATTAAAGAAAGGATTTACATATCTTCTTATATATAAATAGGCCACACAATTTTTTGTCGCACACTGTTTAGTATCTTATTGTCCACCAATATTGATGAAACATATATGGTTTAGCAGGTATTTTTCTCTAGATATGCACAATACATTTTTTTCCCCTAAAAGCCGGTTCCAAAACCGTTTACAAACAAACCCGGTTACGGATAAAGTGGTCGAATTTCGACCACTGGGCGGGATCGTAATTTTTTAATTACTCTAAAAATTTATGGATTTTTCAACGCTTTGAGATTGAACTTAGCGCGAAGTTCCAGGGATGGCCTGCAAGGTCAACCATATTCCACATTTTTTAATTTAATAATGTATACAAAATTTACACAATACTCTTGTACGTATATTCAATGCTAAAATTTTTACCAAAACTCTAAATGCTTTTTCCGCAAAGTAAAATTTTCGAGTTATGATGTTTTTTTTTTGTAAATACATTACCGATATGAGTCCTGAGCCAAAAATAATAATAAATAAATTTAAAAAATCAAAAAACCCGACTGCATAGAAAACTAAAAATAAAAAAACCTACTGACTTTTGCTGCCGGGAGCCGTTATTAAGAAGATTTAAGTATTAGATTTTCGATGCTTCCCCACTGTAAAAGTCACTATGTTCCGCACTACTGCACTTGTTTTTTTACACAGTAGGGTCTTTTGATTTAAATTTTTTTAAGTTCACTTTTTACGCATTCGAGACTTTTGGTTGCTAAGCAACTTTAAACCAGTTTGATATTTCTAATTTTCTAATTTAAAGATTATACATATGTAACTTTTTATATATATATTTTTGTACTCACCTTTTAATTTCCATTATTTTGATACCCTACATGATAGGTTTGGATTATTTTATTAACGTACAGTCGGGCCTCGATTATCCGTGATTCGGTTAACCGGTAACCACGATTAACCGTGATGGCCAAAGATCAGTCTTATGTTTTTTGTTTGCTTCGATTAACCGTGATTACCTCTATTATCCGTGATGGCAGAATTTTTTTTATTTTATTACACGACTTTTATTATTTTGTTACACGATTTATTTTTTATTACACGACTTTTTTTAAGAAACTGTATTCTTTTTTTGCTTAATGTCCTTTTTTGCCTCATGTTTTCAGTAGAAAATTTAATGTATACATACTTATTTAATTTAAAATGTACATAAAGTTCTTGAACTCATTTTTTTAAATGTACACCAATCTTCACTTGTTAAATAATAAAAATATTGTAAAAACTGTATAATAAAAACTGTTTTTCGATTAACCGTGAAAATCGATTATCCGTAATGCTTCTGGTCCCGACCGTCACGGATAATCGAGGCCCGACTGTATTACTATTTCGCACCAAAAATACAATAGCTGTCGAAATCCATCCAGCTAGCTTTTTAATTTTTTTTTTATGAAAAATTTATTTTCAATTGGTTGTGTTTGTTTTTTGTTTCTGCTTATGTATTTTTATAAAAATAACTTAGTAAATATGATCGTTAAGCTTTGTTTTTAAAAATGATTTTTTAGTTATTTTTCTTGTTTTTACACGCAGAGAAAAGATATGGTTGTAGCATGGTTGCGTCAACACTGTCATGTTTCCCGATATAGCTTATGGTTGTGTCAAATAAGTTATTATTGTTTTATATAATTGTGAACCTTAATTAGCTTACGACAAAAAACTTATTTTTACATTTAATCATGACATTATTAGCATTCATATTGATTGCAACATGGTTGAATTTATTGGTTAAAAAAGGCTAGCTACAATCATGGTATATTTGAAAGTTCAACAACAGTATGGTTCTATAACAATAAAATATGGTTCTTGTCCACACTATTTTAAAACAGTTTGTTTGCAATCAAGCTATGGTTTCAAAAGTGACATGGCTCTATGCTTCCAAAAAAGTTATTATTCTGTCTTTTGATTGAATTCTTTTTTATTAGTTGTTTGTTTTACTTGAGAGTTGTTGGTTTGTTTTCTTTTTGTCACTTGGAAAAACAAAAAAAATAAGAAAAAATAAATTAAAAATAAAAAAACCGATAAAAGCAAGCAAAAAATAAAAATCGGGCACGGTCTGAAAACCATTTCTTTTTGAAATTGCAAAATTTCAAAAAAGAAAAACAGTGTTATTTTAATCGGACAATTTAGTGCATTCGTAGCTCTGTTAGGGTAAACATCTGAGACATAAAAATTAACTGAAAAGCTGCAATAAGTGAGCTTTTTGGTTGCATTATTTCCTGAAGGTTGCCGATTTTAAAACGAAATGGTTTTTTGGAGCGTGCCTGATTGTAAGTAAAAGATGTGTCATGTATGGATGTATTATCTATGTGAAAATAGATAATAATTTTTATTTCAGATTCAAAATGTTTTTTTTAATTTAATTTCAGTTTTTAGCTGCTGTCAATTTTTAATCAAAATATGATTAAGAAAACAACCTTTATATGGTTCTTTAGAACCATGCTATTTTTATATACAAATATAATATGATTAGCTTAAATCATAGTATATTTACATTCAATTAAACATTAGGTTGTATAAATCATATTAGTGTTATAAAAGATAACAATATTATATTTAAAACAGATTTATTTTCATAATATTATGATTTGACTTTATCCATATAATTCAATCATAGTATGTTGCTCTTAGTTTATGGTTGCCTCAACCATGTTTTTTCTTTGCGTGTAAGGTCGCCCCTTTTATTCCTTGAAATTCACCTTTTATGCCCCTTTTATTTTGCCAGATCACCTTCTTGTGCCCCTTCTTGAAAATTTGCAACGGTAACGTTGTCTACCACCATTCATTCACTCATCTATCCATGTATTATCTTTTAATGTATCCACCAACAGTTTGGTTGGAATGTCTTCTCTTGTTGTATTAAAATGTATGAAGAACTATGAAGAGGAGCATGCGCAAGCTCCTTTGACGTACATACAGACATTTATTTCAAAGCTTCGAAAGTTGGCTGGATCCATATGCATTTAAATACTTAATACATACCCACATATGTGCATATGTATGTACAATGTGCATACATATGTACATATGCATACATGAATGTATGTGTTTTTATAAAAAAGTATGTACATATACATACATACATATTTATGTATAATTTTTGTTGCTGTCAGCTATTGGTTCTATCGAAGAAATCATAGAGAAGTACTTGAACTTTGATTTGAGAAGCGAACAAAAAAAAAAAACAAAAAGCAACAATACAAAAAACATACAAACATAGAAATTGACTATAATTTTTAGCAAATCAATGGGATTTTTTTTTTAATCTTGTTAGTTTTTTCTGTTTCGTTTTTATTATAACAGTATACTTTAATTTTACACGACCCACAAAAGGTCACAAAACAATTGGAAAATTTTAAGTTTGTTCAAAATTGTTCAATTGTTGAGATACAAATACTTACATATGAATTCAATATAATAATACTAGTCATTAGAATAAGACCATCATCATTCATGAATTTTCTTTTCCTTGACGAAATGGCGGAGCATTTTAATATCTAGATAATTACGATTCTATTGAAAATGAACGTACAGGGATATGCAAAGGGTAATATGTTTGCTAGACTTCTTACTACATTAATAGTTCCATTGAATTTTTAATCCGTCAGTACATCACTGCTGTCTGGCGAAGTTAGGCAGTTTAGGACTGAAAAGAAGACAATCTAAGAGAAGGTGGGTGGGTCACTTGGTATAAATGTATGAAAAATCCGAGTGAAATTGTATCCGAATCAATTGAATGCGGTTTAATTGGTCCTCGGGTTGGATATTATGACTCCTAAAGAAGTTGTGAAGAGATAAAACGCGTTGAGTCCGAATCTGAGGTCCGTTTGACCCGTTCGTTACCCCTCAAATTTGAAATAAATAGCAAAAAAAACCGAAGTTTTTCGAGATTTTTCAAAGTTTGATGGGCAACCACTCAAACAGACGTCAGATTCGGATTCAGTGCGTCGAATTATATGTATGTAGTGGGTCAGGTTGTTCAAATTTTGACAGGAGACAACTGACAGATGGCTGTGGACAGGAGCAGTATTGGCCTTATTGGCCCGCCCCCGCATGTACAAAGTTTTATAGTTGTTTCATGCCTTTGGAAAATTAATTTAATTATAAACAAGTAAAAATGCCAATTCCAATAGCAATGGAAATAATGTCCGTGGACATCAGTACTTTTCTGATTTTCCAAAGTAAAATTTTTCTGTGCAATACTATTTTCATGGACTTTATTTCCATTTTTTTGTGAACATTATTTCCTTTTCGTTTTATAATGATTTTTCCTCAAGGAAAAATGATGAAAAATGTGCCCATTTTCGCATCTTGTTGTTGTTGTTTTTTATGCGAATTTAAATTAGGTAGGAATTATAAATTTTTGTATGATTTAAATAAAATTTTACTTGCTTTTCAACTAATTATCTGTATATTTTTAATATATGTATGTAGGTTCTTTGGAAGGAATGAAAATGTAGTTCCTTAAAAAAAACTTCCAATTTTTTATTTTAAATATCAATAATTTGTTACACTGTAATTTTGTATAAAAAAATGACCTTACTTGAGTTTTATTCGGCGCTATCGGAATCGATAGCGCCGATATTTCTTTTTGAGAATCGGTATCGTATCGGCAAAAAGACGTATCGTTACATCCCTTTTCCAAATATAATTGTACGAAAGAAAGAACTCTTTCGACATCGTGAAATAGGCAGTAAATGCTTTTGTTGTATTGAATATTTTTAAATTAATTTTATTTGTACTTTGTGTTCTATATACATACATACTGGCCTTATTTATAAAAAAATATTTTATGTTTATTAACCCTGCCATTCATTCATTACACATGAAAGTACTTTCTTGAAATTTCTGTATACGTATTTTAAATAAAAATTTCAATGAAATTGCTTTTTCGTTTGCATAGAAAAGTTGAAAATTATTTTAAAAATGTCGTCGAAGCGAATATTTGTATGAATTGCAATACTTCTTTTTTGTTTGGTTAATACCTAATTAGAGCTATCAAGATTATCACATACACAAATTTTTAGGGCAATATTTGGAACTAATAATTGGAACTATTAATTTTTTAGTAAAATTATTGTTATAAAAAGACATAAGTTATCTTCTTTATTTGAAGAAAAAATATAATTTGTTTTTGTATCATACAAAATAAGTTAAATTTACAATTGAATCAGCAATTTCGAAAAGGGCACATCTCGCATATTTTGACAAATACGTTTTTTCATATCAATGAGTTCTAAATGCTTTCCTGTACCACTATGCTTGAAAAGGGAACATTTCTGGCATTCGTTCTATTGTCGACGTCATGGCATGTACTGAATTAAAGGTCACAGCTATTAAGGGTCTATTCAAATATTACGTAAAACTATTTTCGGTTGTTTTAAACCCCCCCCCCCTTCCATTCGTAACGCTTTTTAAAAAAAAAATTTCAGTATAAAGTATCTAATTCGTAACAAATCTTTAACCCCTCCCCCGCCCTTGGAGCGTTACGTAATATGTGAATGGCCCCTAAGAGATTATTGTTGAAGCACAGAGTACGTCAAAACGTTCTTATTGCTCTTTTTGCACTTTATATTAATATTAGATACATAAAATAAAAAATTCTGCAAATTAATGTAGTTTTTTCTTTAAGTTATGTGTACACAAATACCGTAAATGTCGAAAAGAGCACATCTCATTAATTTAAAATATATAAATAAACATATATGTATATAAAGATTGATAATTGTACCCAAAATTTAATCCATACATAAATTTTTTAGATATTATACTTTATTAGAAAATAATTAATTTTTTTCATTTCCTGTAAAGTTTAAAATTTCAGACATGTGCCCTTTTCGAAATTGCTGATTCAATTATTCTGGTATGTGATGGAAATCGATCGATTCAAATTAGCGCCGATTTCAAGAACCAATTCTGCTGAAAGATGACTTATTTACTTCTATTGAAAACATTAAAAGGGGTAAATAAATCATCTTTCATTAGAATTTGTTTTGAAATCGGTTCCGATTTCAAATCGAATGATTTCCATCACTGTATAAGTCTCTCTAGTGGGCAACACTGTTTACCTGTTTGTCATTTAACTTTCAAAAAGTGTAAAAAAATTACTTTCTTGAAAAAATCGTTGAAAGCTGAGGTGAAAGTAAAATAAATTAGAATGTGTTATTATAAAAGTGTGAGTGTATTACGACTTTCTTTTTGTGTTTGATTGGTTCGCTTTGCCTCTTAATGTATTTTTTTCTGTGACCTTAGAGAGGTCTTGTAATCCACACACCACGACATATTGGTTTTTGTACAGAAGACTTCAAATCCCCAAAAATTCCCAAAGAAAAATCCAGTTTCCCCAAAAAATCCTCTGGGGATTTCATGAAACTTTTTTCTCCAATCTCAAAAATAAATCCCCTACTTGGGGACAAATTCCCAAAACTAGGAACGTTGCCTACTACAATTTTGAATGTATGTTGTTGTAATAACAAGTCCACCTTGTTATATGCGCCTTGGCCCAAACAAAACATATGACGTGCAAAAGGAAATGGTGGACTTGCTAGCAAAAGATTTTTCGTGAACTTCAGTAATTTTATTTATTTTTTTGATCACGTGAGCTTGAGCAACAAATAAAAAATGCAGAAATATTGCATCCGCGTTCTCACGATCACTTCTCTATTATGACCATATTTTTCATCATCACAATTCGGTAAGCAGCGCGTAGAAGTTTATGATTAATTTGTGCGTTTTAAAAATGTTAATATGTCTGTTGGGATCAGACCTCCAATTTTTATAAACTCCTGTCTTCTTTAATCATAAATTTGTTCAGCATAACAAGAACTTGTCCATTAAAAGAGAAACAAAAGCACACGCAATGAAAAGTTTTTTTTTAAGCTTGAACAGTTAAATAATCAATGTTGTAGATGGATGATGTTGGTGCTGATAATGATGTCCATAAGCTGTAATTATTTATAGGTATACCTACATAGTTTTTTTTTACTTTTTCTTCTTATAAATAAAGCACAATAACAATATTTAAGATTCTAAAATAAAAGAAAAAGATTATTTGTTTGTTAAGTAACTGAAAATAAAAAAAAAACGTTCTTAAATAAAAAATCAACTCCCAAATATATCCAATGGAGAAATGTGAACATACACTTACACATGCATACATACACACATAGATACATATGTGCAGTAGGGTAACCCTTAATTTAAAAAAAGTTCGATTTCTCCCAGTCTCGTACGTCCAGTTTGACGAATATTGATAAAAAAAAAAATTATTCAGCCAAATCTTCAGATCAATCGGTTGGGCGTAAGACGTGCCGTGCCGCTAGCCCTCATACTAGGAAAAAAGGTCAATCTCGCGGCGGAAAAATCATATCTTCCAAACTAATCTGATCCACAAAAAATGTATGGATGAATTATAGGGAAGGATGTAGGCTACGAGGTGTGTAAAAAGTTAGTCACCTATTTTGAACACAGTGGGCGCTATATATTGTTATATAAGACCAATTTTATATATAAAATTCTTTAGTCGTCGGACAGCTTATATTTTCCAAATTAACAGTCTGATACACAAAAAGTGTATGGATGAATTATAGGAAAGGATGAAGGCTTTAAGGCCTGTAAAAAATTGGGTATCTATTTTAAACACATATCTTCCAAACTAACCCAGCAAAAACTTTGCTTACTGGTTGGCACAAAAGTATATGAGGATTTAAGTCGTAACTATTTACAATTTGACTCGATAGCTAATTATTTTTGTTTGAGAAGTCCAAAAATAAGGGGTACCCCTTACAAATGTATTTACATTGTCACAACAATTATTTGTCTTACTTGAAGCTAACAAATAAGTAATCAAATAAATTAATTTAATTAAAAAAAAATTATACTCATTGTTCTATTTATATATTTTAATTTAGTTTTGTTTATTTTTTTTATTTTCCGCCACCAGATTGCCTTTTTCCCTCTGTCGCCCTCTCATATTTAGGATAAACCCTAAAATTTTGTTTTCTTGCCTCATAACTTCAAAAATATTAATTTTACAAAGAAAATTGAAGTTTACAATATTTTATATCTTAACAACTTTTCTCTAAAACCCATAGTTAAAAAAAAAGAAATATAAAATTTACAAATATCATTTCATTATTTTAATGCTTTCTTCGTCCTCTCATCTCATGACAAAAAAAAAACGTATTTACAAGGCCTTGGACGGGATCAGCTAAAAATTGTTTTTTTATGTAATTTGGGGTGCTGAATCCGAATCTGCAGTCGATTTATTTTTTTCTAGTTCTTGTTTTTGGAGTTATGCATTTATTACAAAAAATGAAACAGTTGCAACACATAACCGGAGAACGGTTCGCTCTATTCAATCAAAACAAAACTCGACTTTAATATTATCTTTAAGCCATACAAACATGCTTTTTAATCTGCTCAGTAGTTTCAGACATATCGTGGAACTTGTGCCAAAAAAGTTTTTTTTATAAAATTTTTGTTTTAAAACTTCTATAAAAAGTAAAAAATATTCCTTTATTTTTCTTTTAACATATAGCTAAATAGCCCAATTCACAATCTTGTGCAAATGGTCTTGCATCGTTGCATTTGCAAAATGATACACCACTAAAAATTGTTAAGTGGTGAGTATAATATACTACACCAATTTGCAAATGCTACGATGCAAGACCATTTGCACAAGATTGTGAATTGGGCTAATGTGTTTCAAGCAAAACAAACCATATTTTATTAAAATTGATTCACAACTTTTGATTTCATTTGCAACTGTGAAGGAACTCAATTGATAAATTGCAATTTTTGTCAATTGAGTTCCCTCATTTAGTTGCGAATAAAATCAAAAGTTTCTAATTCGATTTTAGCAAAATATGGATTGTTTTATTGTAATCTTCACAAGCAGTATTTTCTTCTTGCAATATTTTTTTGAGAAATTAATATATTTGATATTATGAAATAAATAAATTTTATGTTTTTTCATAAATTTGAGCGGGCATGCGGCGCGGCGCGTCTTAACCCGAACTGATTGATCTGAAAATTTGGTAGGATAATTTTTTTATATCAATATTCACCAAACCGGGGGGGCGAGACTGGGAGAAATCTAACTTTTTAATATTAAGGGTCACCCTAATGTACATGCATACATGGTATTTAAGTTTAAATGAAAAATTTGTGAATTACTTTGTTTAAAACATAAAAAAAGTTCATTGGCTTTTTAATTTGTTATTCATTTTTCTTCTGATTAATCAATGATATTTTTCAGCACACTGTCGATTCAACCAACAACGGCAAGAAAACTTCAACAATTTACATAAGTATATTGTACGAGCATAAAACCTTTATTCAACATGTTTTTATTTTAATGTTCTTTTTAGATTTTATCTATTCAATTTGAAATTTTTTAATAAAACGAAAATTTTATTGCTATTTCCAAAATGTTTTCTAAAAACAAATAGTTTATTTTTAGCACAAAGCAACAGTTTAATAGTATGTCCACTGTAAATTATTTAAAGGGCGCTGAGTTCGAATCTGCACTCGGTTTCTTCAAATTGATTCTAGTTTCCGAAATATACTATATATATTATGGTAGAAAGGACACAGTTGCACGACAAATATTAACATAAGAGGAGAACGGTTTGTCCTCTTCAGTTAAATAAGAAATCCCAAGCTCGGCAACATTATTATCTTTAAGCCGTGCCAACACTATTTTTTACTCTGGCTCAGTAAAGCCAAAAAATTTTTTATAACTTTTTTCATAAAAAAAAAAAACAACAAAATTGCCGTTCATTTTCTATATACATAAAAAAAATATATACATATGTATAGAAATATGTTCCAAACAAAACGAGCCACGTTTCATTAAAATCGATCCACAACTTTTGATTTTATTCACAATTAAGTCAGAAAACTCAGTTCACAAAATTAGCGATACCCTACAGATAATATTGGACTACGTGGTCCATTTTAGCTGAAATAGAATAGTTACAACATGGTCCTATGTAATGCATTCATGGACCATGTCATTTGGAAACAATAGCTTCTATTTAACCGACAAGTGTTTGTGTTTTAGCGAGTGCAATCGTTCAAACACGAACACTTGAGGGCTCCATCAAGTGCCGACATGGAGTAGTTTTAAGACTACTCCGATGCAGTGCAAAGTTGGGTTATATGGTCCAGCCGTAGGACATCGCAATGCTAAATCGGCCATGTTTTCTCCATATATTTGGGTTACCTTTGGACAAGTCCTAGTCCTCTACGGAGTATACTTTACATACGTGTATGGACTAGTCGCGTTATCTGCAGGGTATCAATACAACACATTCTTACACACAAATTAAAATGTTACTGCTGTATGAAAATCGTTTTTGAACGACTGAATTGTGAAGGAAACATTTTTAGGCACAAGCTCCATGATATCTCTGAAATTACTGAGCAGATTAAAGAGCGATGTTGGCACATCGAATTTCAGATTTTTTGTTTAATTGAATAGGACAAACCATTCTCCAGTTATGTTAATATATTTTTTTTTTTGAAGAGAAGTAACACAAGCAGGCAATTAATGACTACCAGTTAATTAATGAATGTGTTACCTTCTTTGGGAAAGGCGTAGTGTAGAGAGCACAGGTGGTGAAGTGGGAGAGAAATAGAGCAGTATTGCAGAGCATTATTGCAAGCCCCTCTGGTGCAGTGGTGTTAAACGTGACGATTTTTCGTCATTTTGAAGATTTCTTAGATTAAATTTACCAAAATGACGATTGACGATTTTTTGTTCAGTACCCCATATACTTTGACGATTTGTTGAGTTCACTACTTGTTTCGTAATATATCATATACAACGCTAGATCTGATAAAACTATGTATATATGTACATATTTTTGAGTTTGATATACACACATTGTACATACATATGTGTATAAGAATTGAACTCACTATTTATATGAGTATATCGGCACTAAACTTCTGTTTCTTATAACTATGCATATTTTGGAATATATAGAATTTTTAAATATACTGTCTCATAAGCTGCTCAAAGTATAAAATCATTATAAATTTGAAATAATATAATATATGTATAATCTAGCTTTGAGTTGGCCAAAAATTATTGTAAGAGAGTCTTAAATTTACTATTGTTTTGTGTTTAAGTTTTTATTTTTTTAATAAAGCAGTTGAATTGTTACATTCTAAAGAAATTATTGTTTTATATTTTTATAAAACACTGTTGGTTTTTTATAAAAGAGTTGATTTTTAGTGTTACGATTTTTTGACGAAATTTTTCGAAAATCTTGACGATTTTGACGATTTTCTATTTCCCAAATTTGACGATTTTTGGGAAAAAGTTCCTAACAGCACCGCTCTGATGTAAAGTAGAGGTAATGAGTTGTTTAAGCTGTATAGCCATTTATTAGCTTTTTTACTTTGCCGACGGCTCTGCTACAATACCGACGAAGGAGGGTGCTGTGAAGTGCACTAATATATGTTAATATTAATCGCTGCCTGTACTGCCAAAGTAATCAGTGCTATGCCTTCATCACTTTAACAGTCCAACAACAACCAACTCAATAACACACCAATGCACATGAGAAAAATGCATGATGTTGTTGGCTTGCCTGAAACTAGTCTCCTCTAGAACTTAAGAGCTCAGGGTTTGTAGTCAAACGCGCTAACTACTCGGCCAACTGCACCCTCATTTGTCGTGCAACTGCTTCCTTTTTGATATGGCGTTTTATCTCGTTTCAAAAATAAGAAACAACTTTCCGTTGCTCTAGGCCAAAACCTTACATATGTACATACTTGCGTACTTATGACAAATTCCCTTTTTTTGAACTTTTCGAAAGAAGGTAGAAGTCTTCTGAGAGAAATACCGGTTGTATGCAATTACAAAGATATCAAAAGAATCACAGTAAAAAAATTGCAACCCTATTTCAAACTCTTCCACGTCAGTAGCCGAAATTCGTATAGAAGTCGGAGCTAATGCAATTGTTTGTACAATGCATCGCACCCCGAAGGCATGTCCATTGTGGTTCGTTGAAAATTGCAACAGAAAAAAAATGCCACATTTATATCTGCAGGATGTTTCTATGTAAAAGATGTCCATCAATTTTATGTAACGTGCATTGAATTTTAAAACTGATTGCCTGTTAAAATTTCCAAATACTGGTGGCAGTGGTGGCGTAGTAAAATATGACATCTTTTATCAAAAAAAAAGTTCATCCATATGTAACTATAATATATTAATGATATTTTTTATAGACGCTTTTATAAATCCACTGAACGCCACATACATCCATACATACATACACACATACATGCATGTAACAGCCCGGTTGGCCATGTCTTTCAAACATCATGCAAGACCGATGCATGACAGTTTAAAGCGTCGATGACCTGTTGGTTACACCTCAAACAGATCAGTGAGGACATTTTCGTACAACTTGCCGCTAAGTTCATACATGACAACAAGATCGACACTGTCACCCATCTTTTCATTAATGACCATGTAAATGACAACATCCTCAGAAAGGTTCGCATTACATTTTTTCGTTTGTTTCTTTTTTTACCCGTGTCCTACAATAACAATTTGAGGAATTTGTCGCTCAGAGAGTATTTAATACAAGAATTTTTAATAGACATTTTAACAGAACTTTTCATCAGCTCAATTTCGCTCAATTTTAGCAAGCATGAATGTATCAAAATGAATCAAACTGGTGACAGACTGACCGACAATGTCTACAAGAAGTTCATTTGCTGGTATATGAAGAGTAGTGTTTTTTGTTGTGACAGAATTATAAAAATATTGGATTGAACGTTGCAAGACAAGCTTGCGGATAATACCTACCAACTAGTTGCCATGACCAGTTGAATAGTTTTTCTTTTACCCATTCTTTGAGTACGGTTTCTGTTAGATTGTCTTAAAAGAAACTGTAATCGACAAATATCGTGCATGACAAATGTCGAAATTTCCTTAAGTAGTCATTGATGAAAATGTCCTCTACGACGAGTTGGCCAACCAGGAAATGTACATGCTGTATGCACGAGTATATGTGGAATTAAGAAAATATGATTGTATGCATGGATGTGTATACGAATTTACAAAACTGATCGAAACTTTACAATTATGCAAGCATTATACATACATATAAAATATTTTTAAGGGCATTAGAAAAAGTTCAAAGAACTTTCTTTTCAACTAGATAAAGAAAAAAAAAGAAAAAAAACATAAAATAACTCTTTTTTTTAAATTAGTGAAAAAGTCAATAGTTAAAAAACAAGATGTGGTGTTTTATTTAAATAATAATCAGATTTATTTTCGTTGTTATTTGTTTTGTTGCTTGGCACCTTTTATTTGAATTTGTTAGAAAATAGATAATGCTGTGTATAAAGCTTATAAACATACTCGTACTTAAAATAAGATTTTTTACATGAATAAAGGCTAGTCAGGCTAAAATTAAGTATTTTGCACTTGAATATTCCGACTTGAAACAATCTTTCTGTACTTGATTTCAGAAAAACCGGGATTACCGTACTTTTGGCGCCGCTTGGGATTAATGTAAGTACGGATGGACTGATTTTTCTTTTGAGTGTAGAATGTAGTACATGTTCCGCCTTATTATGGTTGCCGTAGTCAGAGTTTAAACAACTAGATTACCTGTTGTCAGATCTTACAATATTGTCAGATCAGCCAATGTGCTGACGATGTACTGACAATAAAAAATTGTCAGCACAAGGTATGTATGTATATTGTTAGTTCACACGGTTGTATCAATGTTGTTAGAAAAGCTTACAATTTAATGGCAGACAATTGTCTGACAATAAATTTATCTGATTGTCAGATTCAATAATTGGCAGTTCACACGATTTTCAGATGCAAAAATTGTCAGATCTGTTGTTTGGATCATTAAAACAGATCATCAAACAAAAATGTTCAATTATTTATCATTTGCGCTTGTGTTATCTTTAAAAAGTGAAAATATAAATTAGTATTAAACATAAAGAAGTAATTTTAACTATTTTAGCTACATAATTTCTTTTATTTTCCTTTTTCCTTAAAAAAAGATGTGTCTGACAATGGCAACGCGATGTGAGATGTCTGACAATATTTTGTCAGCAGGTAGTATTAAAATCGACTCACAATGCTTTTTATGCCAACGTGTCAGACAAAAATTTTCAGTTCACACGATTGTAAGAACTTTTTAGCACATTTTACTTACAATATTGCAAGATCTGACAATCGTCTGTACATAGCTTAACGTGACTACTCCAAACAATTACAAGTAGCGACAGCAGGAGCATTTGTTTTAAAACTACTGCTACATACAAAAAATAAAAACAGAAAATTAAGTAGCAGTAAAAAAACAAAAATGAAGTAACAGCTTAAAAAACTAAATATGTAGTTCTCGATTGGTTTGATTGAGGGTTTTGTTTTATAACTACTACTATAGTTGGAGTTTTATTTTTTATGACTAGAAGGTTTTGAGATAGCAGATTATTCAAATGGAGGTAGTGGATAATAACATTAAAGTAGCAATGTAATAACATTGAGGTAGCAGCAAAAGTAGTCAAAAAGTCAAACCATCAGCTAAACTAGAAGCCTATTCACATATTACGTAACGCTTTTAACAAAATTTTCAGTATAAAGTATCTAATCCGTAACAAATCTTTAAATGTGATGCTAGTGGTAGTAATAGTAAATGAACGGTGCTACAGCTTCTTGGAGTCTAGTTTTCCAAACACTGGTCATAGTCGTGACGAAATCGATAAAATGTGGTAACGCTCGTTACATGTTTTACATTAGGGTGGTTTAATTTCGACTACGACAGATATAATAAGGGCAATTTAATATCATTTAGTTACTTAATATAAAATAATTTTTTTTTAAATTACAAGGTTTTTAAATCACAAGGCACCAAAAAATATTTACATGTATATGTACGTGTATCGGCATTTCGAAAGTTTACATCTGGGACTCATTTTAGGAGAAGTCAAACTCCATTTCCTTTTGCACATATGTAGGTTTACTGACTCGGCATAGAAAATCTTTACAAGATTTCCTATACCGCGTTGTAATTGTGAATAAGTACGAAAATAACACTTAAACCATTTCTGGTATTCAAGTTGAGGCTGGAGCTTGGGTGTATTTGGAGATCTATAGTAACATTTTATGGCAAATATTTTTGTAGAACATATCAGGCCGCTATATTGCCGCTGAAGGGGAATTTTCGCATCCAGTTTTAAGAAAGAGACAAAAAGACCCATACAGCGAAGAGTAATAGCCCTCTTAAATGGTCCACTAAAATGTTTCCCGTGGTGTTTTACATAAAAGTGCTGACCACATCTTTCTTATACCTTAAACGTAAGGCTGACAAGATTTTTAACTCCGCCTAAAATGAGTCCCAGGTGTAAAACTTCAAAACTTCGATACACTTGAATATTTTTTGGTGCCCTTTGCGAGTATCAGTATACAAGTATGTCATCGGGAATTGCAATTACTGTCTCTGTTTGGCAATGCTAAAGCAGAGTTTGTGGACTATAGGTCTACACCAGCAGAATGGAATACGTATTTTCATTTCATCAGCATACAGTTGTCCTGGGTTTCGTTGAAACCTAAACAGTTTTTTTGTGTTGTACAGTGTATTTAATGTCCTTACGGAAATCTAAATAGTAGCTAGTTTTGGAAGTGGTACTTTTTGAATAAGTACCTTATTATTGAACCAGGTACTTTTCGGTAAATATATTTTTTTTGAAAGGAGCTTAATTGAAAAGATATTTTTTGGGAAAAAGTTATTTTTGAATATGGTATGAGTGGATAGTGTGATAGACTATTAACCGAGATGTCGCAGGTTCGACTCCTGCCAAGGCCCAGGGAAGAGCAAAAAAATTTTTTTTGAAAAGGATATTTTTGAACATGGCACTTTTTGGAAAATGTACTTAAAAAAAATTGATATGTATATTGAAAATGTATGTACTCTTTTATTTCTTATTTGAACTAATAATTCTATCTTTGTAATAAAAAGTTATTAAAAGCTTTAAGTATCCAAATTTTAGACGAAACAGTTATTTAAAACATTTTTCTAAAGGATTAAAGTAAAAATAAATGTTAATATTTTATTAGTAATAAATTATTTAAGCGAACGCTAAATGGCACCTTTCGAATTGTTACTCGTAATAATTATTACGAATTACTTTCACTGTAACTAATAATCAGGCAACAACAGCGAGTGCAATAACACGTTAAGATTTCCTGTTCTTAAGAAAACACCTGTCTTCTGCGTTTGTATTTTTAACTTTTTTTTTAATTAATTGCAAATACCTGAATGAATGACGAATGCAATTCATTCAGGTATTTGGAGAATTCTTACTGGGTTAATAAAAGTATTCTTTCAGCAAGTGAGAAAGTATGTTTGATTAATTAATATGTAAAAGTAAACGGCTGTTTGGCTGGTTGGCTGGCTGGCTGTATGGATTAATTAATTTGTTAAACTGAAAATAATTAAAATAAAAAATATGTGCATTTGAAATATGTCATCATATTAATTCGCTTTATATAAATGATGAAAAATGTGGGATTTATTATTCCACTGCAATCCATCAACGACTAAAGTAGGTACCAATATGAATAAAGTCTTTGTGATAATTTTCATTGTCACCGTTTTGAAGTATGCAACATCTTTGCCACAAATAGAACACGGTTCTTTACTTGGACCAAGTGGGGTAAGTTTTTTTTTTTTTGTCTACAGTGTGATCATTCATCATAGGCTTATATTCACTATTATTTTTAATTTCTTCCCTCTTTAAGCGTTTCGAACGTACTAAAAACCAAGCATCTCTTCCTGTAGATCTTAGTTTGCCTCCCATATATCTACCAGAAGCCATTCCTATACACGAAGATGTTAAAGAATTGTATAAAATGCATAAATAAATAAGGCCGTGAAGAAAGAATTTATAATAAACAAAAAGTTAGCTAAATCTTACCAATAATATTTATTATATAAATAATTAAAAGTAAAACTTACATTAGTTAATAGTATTAACTTAATAATAAATACGTCTACTAACTTGTCTACTTACTACATGTGCTAGACAAGTGACTAATTCTTATTTTCTTAGATTTATTAGATTAGTTGAAAAGATTGATTGCTAAGAATGAGTGAAGAATGTTGTTTTTAATTGCAGTAGTTAGTTGTAAAGGTACGTTTACACTTGACAAATATTTGTCCAAAAAAAACGTAACCAATACTTTTGATAAGGGTTATTTATGTACGTTTCCATATACGTGTTTTTGTCCAAAATATTAGTTTTGCGCAAAATACGTGTTTTCCTACATGTAAGCAAAACACCTCAAACAGCGTGTTTTGCTCCAAATTGTGTCGAAATTTGTCTATGCAACACTGTGTTGCCTCTATGATTACAAATGCAACTTTGGGTCATCCATTTACTGTGATTGACAAATGCGAAAAAAGTGACACTGTTCTGCGGCCACATAAGGAAAGAAATATGGCGCGCATTTTATTTTCGAAAAAGAATGTAAACAAAACAATAAAAATGTCAAGCTTATTACGAAAACTCGAACTTAAAAACACTTACAGCACAATGGAAACGTTTCGACTTATTTTGCTCAAAACGGCCTTGTTTTGCTCATAATGGAAACGTACTATTATTAGTGTGATTTAACTTGGTTTTTATATCCCAAAATAAAGTTAATTATGCTGCAAAAAGCTACTAGTATATTATTTTTAATATATGCGAACCAATATCTAAAAAAAATATTGGAATTAAATGAAATACAATTTTAGCTTGTCTGTTGGTCACGTTTTTTTTTCGGCAAATATTTGCCAAGTGTTTTGACTCTAATAAAGAAATTGAATTTAAAACGTAATGAAAAACTGCCAAAGAGTATACTTGAAATAAATTAGATAATTTGTTTATTAATGTGTAAAAGAAAGTCGGTATAGTTTTGGGAGTTGGTTTTAAATTGATTGTGCTGTTATTATTTATTATCCAACAAGAAAAATAAAACTATATATCTGAGTTTGATTAAGAAATAAATAGTATAGGTCCATTATTACAACTTGGCAATAGTTAAAGGCAGGATTTTGTTTAGCAGATAAAAAGTTTATCTTTATTACAACTTTGATTTAACTGAAAGTGAGTGATAAGTTAAAGGCAAGTGTATCCTACCTGGTACGTTAAAGTAAATATTTATCTGTCGGACAAAATCCTGCCTTTAACTATTGCCAAGTTATAATTTTATTTTGCTATCACATAATTCAACGTGCGATAAAATAATTACACTGTGGTAGTCGAAAATTCGGGCCAAGATTCTGATTTTGTTTAGCAGATAAAAAGTTTATCTTTATTACAACTTTGATTTAACTGAAAGTGAGTGATAAGTTAAAGGAAAGTGTCTCCTACCTGGTACAAAATCCTGCCTTTAACTATTGCCAAGCTATAATTTTATTTTGTTATCAAATAATTCAACGTGCGATAAAATAATTACACTGTGGTAGTCGAAAATTCGGGCCAAGATTCTGATAGTTGATCATATATAATTTGGGGACAAGGAGTCGAATGGCGTTTGCCGTTTTGTCAGATTGGCTCGAGTTTTCGAGATATTGGTACTTTAATATTTTTGTTTGGATACGCAATCTGAAAAACGGTGAACGCTATTCGATTCCTTGGCCTAAAGTTATATAAGATCAAATATCAGAAACTTTGCCCGAAAAAAAGTTAGAAATCCGAACACAGTGCTATTGTAGAAGTAATAAATTGTATGCATTTATTAAAATTTGTTAATTTTTCTTTCATATTTATATTATTCGTGCATTGATTGAATGCGATTATTGTGGTGGAGATCATTTGATTTAAAATTAAATAACTTAAACGACATTTTCTTCAAAATCCGTTTTATACACTATGAACAAAAAAATGCTAATGCTGACTTTAAAGGGCATGTTTTTACATATGGCTTGTCATGTGTGTGAGACATATGTAACTTCGCATGTTTGTCAAAATTGTCAATTTACAGACGGTTTATAATGTTTGCTTTCACAAATACATGCGCAATTACATCTGACATAACCTCTGAGTATTCACAACAGCTGAGTTTTTGCACAATTTTCATAAATATATAAAGCGCTCTATGCTTTTTAATGTTTTTCAGCCAAACCACACTTTTGTTAATTCAATACAGCTGATGTCATATGCCTTGTCAGATGAAATTAGAACACGCTCTAATTGAAAATTTTTCTTTCAACTTTGCTTCTGTAAATGTCACCTGACAATGCTTCATATGTTTCACACGGCATGTACATATAACTTTTGCAGTGGGAAATTTGACAAGTCAGACTTAAAATACATGTCGTCTAAAGTTAGCATAAGGAGTATCACAATATGGCTTATTCTCATTTCAAATGCTTTTTTCGTGTCCGTTGAAAGTATAGTAAAATATTTCATAAAATAAACTCATAAATTTTGAAATGAAAACTGCTTTAGTATGATTTAATAGATTATAAATAAATGTACACAAGTTTTTTGTGTAAGACTTCCATTATGTGTTAAAAATGAAAAACGAAAATACTGTTTATACTCTCATTTCGCAAAAAAGTCACAGAATATCTTAATGCTGTTCATATTTACTCAAATTTGCTAAATTTGAATCTGCCAAAAGCATCGAAGAATCGTTTTTATGATAATTTAATACGAACATTTTAAATCGTGAATATCGCGAAAACGAGAGCTAATTTTAAAAAAACGGCTGGCAGCGTTGAAATCAGCGTACCCGCTTGTTACAAAAAAAAGTTGTAAATTCAAGCACAGTGTTATTATTTTTTAAAAATTTATACATTTTTTAAAAATATATACATTTTTATTAAACATAAATTAAAAATTTTTAAATCCTCCGAAGAAAATGGATAATAAATAACAAACGGCTGGACCGATTTTCTTCAAATATAGCTAAGAACACTCTTGATCAAGTGACATTTCAAAACAAACAAAAAACCCGAATCGGTCCAGCCGTTTGGGCCGTACGGCGACACCGACAGATACACAGATTCACAGAAACACAATATAAACTTATAACAAACACTCTTCTTTTTTAGTTGGGGGCTAATAAAATAAACTTTATTTCATGAAAATCGATGGATAAGGAAGGGTGAGTTCCAAAACATCAAAGTACATTGTAGTGATGCGACTTTATTTTGTTTACAAAAACAAATCAACTAAGACTTTTTTGCATCACTACAATGTATTTTGATATTTTGGAACTCAACCTTGGGTGGCGCTGTGGCTGATTGGTAGCGATGCTAGCCTATCAGTCCTGAGGTCGCGGGTTCGACTCCCACTATAGATCCTGGATGTTTTCCGCAGACAAGCTAATCGCTTCGCGGGTTTTTTGTTTGTTTATTAAAAAAAAAGATTGATTTTTATTCACATTAAAGTGAAATTACAAATTTTTCCAAAATATCGAGCTTTGAAGAGGCTGATCCAAAAAGTAGTTTAAATAATTTGAATTTTAGGCGTCTTTATCCGCCGTCTCATATTAAGTTATGAGTTTAGTCGAACTGTATGGGTTTATATACAAAGAAATTTAATTATTTTTGGCTTGAGTTCGGTTTTAATTTAGTTTTTCAATTAAAATAATATTATGACAATATGTCAAATAATAAATTTCTTAAAAATATTTAAAACATTTGGTTTCAAAAGTATAGATAAGAACCTTTTTTTCGAAGACATCTAAAATTAGTTGTGAATCATAATACAAAAAAATGGTTCAGTTGGGTCGTAACATTGACAACTCAACCAAGTTCAAATTTCAAAGTTTTGTAAAAAAGTTCACAAATACAATTGAAATATGCGACTTATATTCTCGAATAGTGTGGATTCTTGGCTACAATTTTCATATGGTCCAAATGAGCTACAAGTAATCTTGAGCCCAAACATGTTAAGAATTTCGCGGTAAGAAGAACGGCATTATTTTCAGAATTTTATCTAGTTTTAGGAAATGTAGCTAACTCAATTTCGCCCTCCGGAAGATAAGGTATCTTTTCATTGTAAAATTTCACTACAAGTCAAGTTGTAGATGGTTTTTTGTCCCCTTTTTTAAGAAAGGGATAAAAAAGCATAGAGCGCAGAGTTAGAGCGTTGAAGTGTTTCACGAAAATGGTTCTCTTCGAGTTTTACATAAATGTGCAGAATACATGTTAAACCTTCAATGTAAGTAATTCCAGATTTCCTATGCCGATTCACTATAACAATGTGCAAAAGGGGGGAAATTAATTTCCCCTAAAATTAGTCCCACATGTATATTTATTATTATATTTTGTCATTTTGAAAATTTTGATTTAGTTGTACAGTGTAATCAGAAATTTCTGAAAAACAATTGGCAAACTCTAGAGTAAAAATGGAAATGGTTTATAATCGTCTGCAAGTCATTTTAAAAATTAAATAAAGAAAAATATTTCTTTAATTTCAGTTTTCGTAATCTTAAAGTAAGACGGTGATAGTGATAATCACTATCTAACGATTATTAAATAGTACTCGTAACAAAAAAATCTTTATACATTTTCCTTACGAAATACTTATTACCAATAAAATAATTACAAACTTGTTACTCTGCACTTAGAATTAGTTTTTCTTATTAATATTGTTAAAAACGAATAAAACAGTTGACAGATTTGATATGAATCTCCCCTCCCACCTTATGCTTTAAACAAACTTTGATTATTTAGTTAAATTATGGACGTTAAGTTCTGTTTTCAACTGATATTTTGTGCCTGATGTGTTAAATAAATACTTTTTAAAAATTTTACGAATAAGCAAATAGTTTTAGCTAATTAAACTGAATTCTAAGATGTAAGATAATACTGTAAAAACACATTCGAGATAGTTAAGAGTACGATTACATTAGGGAAGTCCATCACATCTTTTAAAATTTGTATAATAATCCATTTCTCCTCCCACAGAGTAAAAAAAATAGTTTTAGAAAAAATAAATCTTAATTAAAATTTATTATGATGTGTGATAATTAATCAACAAACACTTGAATCAATTAATTACGCTTTAGAAAAAAATTAGAATTTTTTTATCGTCACATCGATCGCATCATAAGCAACAAAAACAATCTTTTCAAGAGCTTTATTTGGACTATTATGACATAATAAAAAATATTGTTTTGATGAAGTTTAATACATAAATTAATTTATGGCTCGATTATTGATGGCAACCGAACTTCAGTTGCGTTGCCAGCCAGCAACTGAAAATTTGTGGTTGCCAGAAAAGCACTAAAAAGCAACTGAAATTGACAACTTTCAGTTGCCATCCGTAATATAATTTTCTTACGACAATCGAGCCAATAATTTTGTTTAATAAAATGCAACTTGGCTTTGAATTTCTTATTACTGCGACATTTCTTTTCGATTCTTCAGACAAAAGTCTAGATTTTGTAACAGCTAATTTCATCTGATCTTCAGGCAAGGTCTCCAAGGGTGTTACAATAGCATCATATAACTCAACAGCATCATATGACTTGAGGAGGATGGTTGATTCATACACGATTTTTTACCAAATGTGTCCTACATAATTTTAGTAGTTAGAGATAGAAAACAGTTATTATTCGACCGTTTTTTTTAAGTTATGCCGAAGCCGATTATTTCTAAATGTAAATGTTTCGAATATCGCATAAGCCGTTTATTTAAAAAAATTTTAATTTATATACGTTTTCCTTACTTTTGTTGTAAATATACCCGTAATTGAACTAATTTTCTAATTGTAATATAAGACTTCCTGTTTTAATACATCTGGCAACCTTAAATTTTTTTTTTAATTTAAAGAAAAACATAATGAGCCGTGTAAATACTAATCGCCCATAAAAATGTGTGTTTCAGTTAAAACGGTAAATATTCAGGGCCATTCGGGAAGGCACTTTAACCACAAATACGCGCTTCTTTCACTTTTTGTTATTTTAAAATACGTTAGAGATGTGAATGCTAGAAAACTTATGTTTTCTTTCACTTTGTATGTACTCTAAAATACTTGTTCACCACCCTTTAATATCATTTTCGTTCCCCAATTTTTCCAATTTTCCCAATTTTTTAGCGTAACAAGCCGAAAAGAGTTATAATTTTCAAATGTTATTTAGTCTTGAGACATTTATGGTTCGCCAGCAGATTCTAGCAACAAAATGTGCTACCGAAATTCTTCTTCACCGGTATAAATTCTTAAAATACTTCCAATCGTATTTTTCTATAAAATTCGTCCGAAGGTATAAATATATTTTTAAACAAAACACCACATGTGTACCATAATCACAATAATCCAAATATGTACATAATCATTTATAATATTATTAATTAAGTTAACTGTTTCACTGTTTAGTTTTATTTTAATAGGTATATGTTTACAAGTCCTGTGCCCATGTTCTGTAACTGGCGAGAAGTTTTCGCATCGCGATAAATTTAATAGTTATATTAGTCATCCCGTTTTTGCAGGGTGATTCATAAAATAACTAAGGTCGGTACATTAAAATAAACAAAGAAAATTTAAGGTTTCTGTTACCCACCCTGTGTTCTACAAGCTGATGACAATTTAGTCGCATTGAAAAGTTCTCACATTACTTACAGAACATGGGTACCGTTTTGCTTTTAGTTTTGTTCTGTAGATGTCAGCTGTTATTCAATGTTGTTTATGTTTTTTATGAGAGGTTACAAAATATCGATTACCGCAAACGATATATCTTCGCACGTATTTTAGAATCTGTCGACGTCGAACTGTCGAAAGTGAACTTTCGACGACGAAGGAGTGAAGCGCGTATTCCCGAATAGCTCTGAGTAATTTATGTGAGAGTATTCTAAATATTTAATATATTTTTGTACAGATGTCCTCTGAAGTATGGAGATATTTTGAACGGGATGAAAAAGACAAAGCTAGGTGCCAAAAGTGTTCTAACGTACTAAGTTGCAAAGATTCTTCGACGTCAGGACTTATTAATAATCACCTAAAATTAGTCCATAAGCTTGACATAAATGTGCACCAAATAAAACTTGACTCCGTTCCAAAACACAGAAAAATTTCCATGTAAAATCGTCGAAAACCAGGTTAATTTAAAATTTATCGGTAGTGATTTTGCATCATAGGTGTTTCATGTTAAATCAACATGATTTACAATAATCTTGAAAGAAAATTTTTCCTTTTGAATTAACTATGTTTCATGTTGATTTAATATTCCAGTACAGTTAAAACAAAATGATGTTAATACTGAAATAGTACGAAAAAATCATATTGAATCAAAGTAATTTCGAGTTGAAACAACGTGAATTTGATATTGGAACAACACGAAGAATCTTGTTGAATCAAAGTTATTTCAAGTTGAAACAACGTGAATTTGATATTGGAACAACACGAAGAATCATGTTGAATTAAAGTTATATCAAGCTGTAACAACATGACTTTAATGTAGCAATTTTATTAAGTATTTTACTTACGTGACAGTCATCAGAAAACTTTCCGTTGTAGCTGGCTGCCCCAGCCAAGATTTGAACTCGTGCCACCTGCATGATAGTCCACGCGCTAACCACTGCAGCCACAACAGCTTCAAATTTTTCTTTACTTAAACACTAAATAATCACCATCGTATGCAAAATGCATTTCATTTTAATTCAACATGATTTAAATGATTATTTAACATAAAACTTATTTGAAATTAAAGTTATAGTCATGTCGATTGAAAATGAAACTTAACGTTTATAACAAAATTATTTTAACGGTGATTTAAGGTTAGATTAATAATTTTCCTTTTGAAATTAATATGAAACAATGGTAGTTTTAAACCAGCAGCAGTAAATTTTCGCTGGTAATTCGTTTTTTGTCGTCTACATAGACGACACATGTAAGAATAAACAACAACAACAAGTCACACAACTAAGCAGAACAGTGAATTGTAGCAATGAACAAAGCAAATAAACACTAACACACTCAAATGACAAATTATTCCTTGTAAATTTTATATGATTTCCAATCAAAATTGCAGCATGTGGATTTTACATTCCTTTTTTTTCTGTGTGAAGGCGTCAGAAAATAATGCTAAAAAGTACAACATGTCAGCATAATCGACGATATAGGAAACAATTTAGCAGTTGTATTTAATAAAACGCCAAAAACTAAAAAATAAAATTGGAGAAATCAATCAAAGTTATGGAAGGTTTTCAATTGTGGTCGAAGAATGGACAGATATTTTATTTAAAAAAATATGTTGTGAAACAAAATCATTTGAAATATATAATCTTAAAGTAACGAAGAAGAACTCGATTAAAACCGATTAACCGGTTATTTGTTAAATGATTAACCGAAAAGAGTTTTGTTTTTTAAGGCCCAAATTTACAGCCATTAGTTAATTATTAGTAAACTAAAATGATAACTATTGCTTAACTAAAACTTCATATTTACAGTGTATTGTTTAACTAAAATATTTAACATGGGTAAATAATGGTAACCCTATCAAATATAAGTAAACAAGCAAAAATAAAGAAATAAAGAATATTACACATCTTACGGCGGCAATTTAAAAATTTTTAAGCACACAAAGCTAATGGAGCAAATGTTTTTCGTCGCTCCTAAAAGTATGCTATATGAACGTAATAATTTCCAAAACATGGTGCAATAATTATGCAGGTTCAATAAATACAACAAAAAACTAGGTAATGCTTGTCAAAAAACTACACGTGCTAGACGTTACTTATGTACAAATCTACCAGAACAAAATATAATCAGCTGATGTTATGCTGCCACTTATTGCACCATGTTCCAAAGCATCTAACTAATTGTTAACCAATGGCGTTTGACGGTTTAACTAATGGTAAACAAGGAAGTGTGAATAAAATATCATTGGCTAAACTATTGTCATTAGCTAACTAATGACTGTGAATTTGGGCCTAAATAGCAACTATTCAGAATATTCGAAAACCGGTTTTTGAACAAAATCGAATAATCGATCTCCCTACTAAACATGAATAAATAAAGTTATTATATTTCAAGTTTTTAGATCTTTCTTTCTCCAATCCGCTGTATTATTAATACATTTTCCAACTTCAGCTACTAGAGCTGTACTACCGACAGATGATTGCCTATACCTACCAGGCAATCGGCTGTCGTTCTGCACGTAATTACCAAATTAAAAAATTGTATCCACTAAACTGTGGTATTCCACTTATTTCTTCTGGTTCCACAACCTTTAAGATTTTGTTTCAATAAACTGGACAAAACCATTGTTTTTCAGAATCGGTAGCTTACTCCAAGAGTTTTAATTTGGTTATACCCCTAGTGTATGCACATGCATAAGTACGTGCGTGTGTGTGTGTGTGTGTTTGTAAATAAACTACATTTTAGTAACTAATTTATGGACTTTCATAAAAATCTAACAAAATGCACTTCAAACGTTGCATTCAAAGTACAAAATTAAAAGTGATGGATGGATGATGACAAAGGAAATGATCATAAATAAAACTTTAATAGAATTCTAAAATCGATAGAAGTATTCCTTAGCGCGCATTTTGGGCGCGAAACTATCAAAATAGCCATAATGCAACAATGCCAGACTAAACGAAGTTTAAAAGATGCCAATGCATGCATCAGTAGGGCCATATATTTTTTCCAAAAATCTTCAAAACACAAGAAAAATCTGGTTTTTCCATTAAAAATGTTCTTTCAGTTCAAATTTTATTTATTGAAAATATGTACATAACACATAATAGTAAAACTGTAAAAGGGTTGTGAGAACATGGAATATTCTATCCTTCTCTTTGGCTGTCTCAACACACATCCCGAAAAAACCTCTAAATGGATTTTTATAAAATTAGTAAGCCGGTTAACATGCAAGATACTTTTTAGGGCGATAAAATATTCCATAGGTTAGGTTAGACAGGCATCTTCCGCTCTCTTTGATCCAGGATCTGTTCCTTTGTGTTACCTGCACAGAAAGGAAGAAGATAAGACGAGAAGAAGAGGTATGGCCACCAAGTGACGAAAATTGGATGGGTCAGGTTTAGAAGCATCCACTGCCCTAATGAATTAGCTGAGTGTTGAGATTCGTCGCCGCCAGATCAGATAGACTGGCAAAGGATTGCTGGCCGAGTTGTGTTGTCTCTTCTTCTTCCTCATTTTGGCAGCTTCTGCAGGAGTCCTGTGACGTTAGTTCCATTAGCTTGGCGGTTTGCCAATTTTAAAGTGTCCTGTGATCGTTGCGACGCTGTCTCTCAGGTGCGTATTTTGGAACCTTAAGAGATTCGTGGTACGGTCTGGGTCCAGCCTGGGCAAGATCAACCTGGAAGTCATACAAGTAGATTCGTTAAACAATCTGGTCTGTGCCGAAATAGTTTTCAATTTGCAAGCTTGTAGGGGAATGCCGCGGAAGACATCAATGTCTGACTCCGGTAGTGTCGTCCTCTATTAAGCTACCTCGCCAGCGACGCAAATTGTTTTTGTGGGTAGTGGATGGATGATATGTTGTTCTAGGACGACAGCGAAAGCCGCAATCAGCCGATGTTCTCACATGGGGCTTTCAAATAAAAAATAATTTTAATAATAATCCACCGCCAATTTATTTTATTCCATTTCAACATCGATCGACTCGCCCTTTTTTTATAATTATAAATTTTGTACGTTTTAATTAAACAAATACATCTAACATTTTGTTATTATTATTAATAAAGCGTGCTAATTGTGGATATAATAACAAATTAATATTTATTTATTTGAACACTTGTAGATATATTATTGGTGAAAATAACATGGAAAAACATTTGCTGTTCCACTCATTGACACTCCATTACTGTGAGTCAATTGTTAACAGATGTAGATGACGATTTCTTACCATAAACATTTTTGTATCACATTGATAAAAAACACAATTCTACTCGTAGTGAATCTTAAAGGGAAGATTTCTAAACAACAGAACATTCTATGAATGCAATCATATAAATTCACAATATGTCTGTTTATTTACTTTCCTAGCAGAAACTAGCAACAAGAGAGTAAAGCAGAATTTTAAATGAACGTTTTACTAGCAAAAATTTACAAATAACACAAACTCACCCAAAAAACTTTACATTAACTCTTAGTTCATACTTTGCAAAAAAAAATATATGAAAATTTTATCATTTTGAGGTACGTGATCTTTCTTGAACACAATTAGGATAAAAAATTTCTTTTCATCTCTCAACTTTTTATGTTCTTTTTTCACTCTCTCGCTACTAGTTTAAGAGAACACTTTCCAGTAACAACTAGTAACAATTAGTAACTACTTTCAGTTATTGAACAGACCTAATAATTCTGCCTGCCTCATATTTTGAAATTCATACATAAAAATATATTTAATTTTCAAACACAAATATACAGGTATGTTCTGAAAATCACATGGTTTTAAATCACATGTGATTTTAAAATCAATAATGGCCAAATTACATTAAGCGATAGAACACCCTTTGATTTTTATTGTTTTAAATACCAGTATTAATTGGTGTAGTCTATGCTACAGACTACACCAATTAACATTAACTTTGAAAATTTAAAATGTCTGTAAGTGTCTGTATATTACATTAGTATTTCAACATGTTTCGTTGCTCGCTTTAGAACACCCTTTAATTTTTAACTGTCACATACTTTTACACATTTTGTGAAAATTTCAGGTCCGTAGCTCTTACGGTTCCCGAGAAAACAGCCAGACAGACAGTCAGACAGACGTACTTATAGCGTAGCGAAAACAATAGGGTCCTTTACACTTTTGGTGTACGGAACCCTAAAAAGAAATGCTAAGCCTTGCAAACAGCAGGTTGACAAAAAATGATTTAATTCTTTGACATACCTGAGATAAAATGGATATGGAAAAGACTGAAACAAATGTTTCAGTTACCGTGTAGTGACTGCAATTTACTGCTTCACAATTAAAACAATAATAAGCGAAAAATTAACACATCAACACATATTCAAATTTAAACCAATACAATTTTAAGCAGAATAAATATTTTTTAAAAAGACAAATTAAAAACAAAGTCAAAATTCAGTTACATCGAAGTCCGTATTACCCTAATTTTCCTTATGATTCTCTAAAAATAAAAACGATAAAAGAAATTAAACAAATTTAAAATTCTACTATAAATGGACTAATTAAAAAAGGAAAGGAGGAGGAGTTACGACTGGAAAGAAAGAAGTAAAATTGAGTAAAGAGGGCAATGAAAAGTTATTTGGGGCTTTGAATTCGAATCTCCACTCGGTTTATTTTTAATGGTTCCAGAGGTCTAGAGTTACGGTTAGCTAAGTAGATTAAAGATAAAAATATCTAAGAATTTCTAGCTTGCAAGTTTATTTTTATAAAAAAGGGAAGAAATATACAATTTTAATTAATATTGGATTTGTAAAACAAAATGATTAATAAATATTTCTACAACACAATGCAAAAGGAGTTAATGGCAGAGTTTATGAACCAGCATCCAAAGTGTTTTATCGTAAATTTAGCTGGCAAAGACTACACATAGTGATCCTTTATTAGTCTAACGGCCGTTTTCACAATGTACGATTAAGAGTTAACATGGACTTTAACGGAAACTTCGCTATACAAAACTTGCCGTTAAAGTCCACGTTTACGCTTAATCATACATTGTGAAAAGGGCGTTAATCTTATTTAAAATGTGGAAAAAAGTGCGGCGACTGACTGCAAAGACAAATACTAGTCACTTTTTTTTATCTCTTATTCCTTGTTTGATGAAGAAGATAAATAAAACATAACAAAAATTCAGTTTCAAACACTTTAGTTTTAATTAAAAAATACTTTTTCGAACAAAATTTTTCTTCAAGTTGTTTGTTTCTTTACATTTTGAAAACATATGCTCGTAAATCTATTGCAATTTTCTAGAAAATTACGATTCAATTCATATCGTATGCGGTAATTTGCTTACTCGACACATATCGAAATATTATTCGATAGTGTACTCGATATATAATGCCGTGATTAGACCCCAGTTTTCGAGATATACCGTTATGTCAAAAATGAAGCAAATATTAATACAACTGGAGAACGGTTTGTCCTATTCAGTTAAATAAAAAATCCGAAAATCGACAACGATACTATGTTTAAGACGCAGTAGTTTCAGCGCATTAGTTTCAGAGATATTGTGGAACTTGTGTCAAAAATTCATATATCACGATGTCGAAGCAAAACAAAATTTTTGTTTTTATTTCAAATGTAATGGTACGAAAGAAGAAAGGGACAAAAAGACCCATAAAACGAAAAGTAAAAGGGTTAAAATGTTCTACAAAAATGTTTCGCGTAGTGTTTTACATAAAAGTGCTTAGTACATCTTATACCTTAAACGTAATGGTTACAAGATTTCCTATGCCGAATACTAATTGTGAATAAGTAAACCCTTCAGCACATTTGAAGTTTTGAATGATTTCTGGCGTTCAAATTGATTGTGAAGCTTGTGTGTCTTTTATGACGAATATTTTTGTAGAACATTGTAGCCTGATTGTATATCCTTGCCGAAGGGGAACTATGTGCCTCTTTTTAATTAAAGGGACAAAAAGACCCATACAACGAAGAGTTAGAGGGTTAAAATGTTGCATACAAATGTTTCTCGCGATGTTTTACATTAAATGTAACTATTTTGCTGTACAGTGTAATTTGTTCACAAATGCTCCGAAGCCAACTTCTCGTTGTCTTATCAGAACTTATACGATTTGTAGGGGCGGCCGTGTTTGCTACAATTTTAGAATACAGATCTACATTAAGATCAAGTAAATCAATGATACGCCTTTTAATATACATAGAATTAGTTGACTGCAATTGAAATCTTCCTGCTTTGTATGGAAGAGCAAGCATTCCAAGCAAAAAAGAATCGGAAGTTGTTCCAAAAGCATACGATTTTTATTGAATATCAAGAAGTATAAGTACTGAATTTAATATTCTAAAACTTTTGTTTGTCAGCAACATTTAATCGCATACCGTTCAGCTCTTTGGATCGCTTCCGTCCTAAGATAACCACGTATTAAATTCATTGGGTGTTTCATCACAAATAAAACTACTTGGAGTTCAGTTCATCAATGCTATTTTTTTGCGTTTTATACGAGATAGACAAGCTTGCACTGCAACTCATTGTTGTAGCAAATGCTTCTCACTTGTTGTTAAGCAGAAAAATAAGTGTTATGTTTTTCCCGACGGGGTTTGATTGAATTTGGACCGATTTTCCGTCATCCCTAGTCAAATTTGGTTGTTTATCAACGGAAAAATAGTTTGGAAAATCCAAAAGTGCACGCCTCATAATCTCAATTAGACCGTGAAACTAAATAGGTTTCTATTCCTAATTATACTGAAGCGTAAAAAGAAGAAAAGGACTTGATTAGTGAAGTCTTTCGGTCGTTATCGTGACCACATACAGGATCCGTACATACAGACAAACGGACGTCCAAGACAGAACTTTTTTAAACACTTTTTTTAATTACTTTAAATAATAAAAATGACATTAAAAATGTCATGAGTGTTAAAAATAGTATTTGTTCTTAATATGTGTGTGTATATATTTTTACAAGTGCAATATCAAGGTAGATCAATACCAGGTAGTCGCAAGGGAATTCGCCGTGGAGAATTAACATTTGGGCTGTCAAAAAAGCTAATACATTAACACTGATGACAGGCCAAATGTGTGAACATTTACGTAAACAGCTGTGCTCTTGCGGCCACCTAGTATGAATTCGCCTTGGTGCAATATATGATAATAATAGAGCCATTTTAAGTTTGAAAAATCGGTAGTTTCGCGTGAAGTGAGAGTAGTACCCACCTCAACGCTTCGCTTATGAGGCGTGTAATAAGTCTTGAAAATAATTAAACAGTTTCAAAAATTTACTACATACTTTGAAAAGTATCGAAATTGTATCGATAATAAAGATATCGCCGATATCGATATATCGTTAAGCCTGAAGTATTGCCAATGTATCGATATCGGATGCAACCCTACTTAAAATTTATAAAATTGATTTGCACATAAAGAATTTTGTAAAGAATTTCTATATAAATGAATGAAATGAAGAGTGTGGGCTGGGCGACAGATACTTAAAATCTTTTGATGTAAATTGTATCGTATCCGACTTTATTGCATTTGTATTATTTTTTTTTATATATAAAATAATTTTTTAGTTGCATTTATTGTTTGTCAAAGAATTACATGTCTTTATTAACACTTTTCATTTAATTTTTTTCCTATGAAAATTGTCAAGGAAAATGTTAAAAGTTTTAGAAAATTCATCTTCAAAAAGTGTGCTGATTTGAATCGATACAAAAATACCTATCAAGTGTGTGTAATAAAATGTCTCTGGAATGCAATCACTTCACACTTTTCATGTGGGTTTGATACTCGCTTGTAATATTGTGGATATTGCGTATACATATATATATTTTTTTTTTTGAGGAAATTTTAAAATTTAAATTTAGAAACAACCAAAAATTAAAGAACGGAAATATTTCGATATGTTGTATTGTACGTACATACATAAATAAATATATTTGTGCGATGAAGAAAGTAAGTTTATTTAAAGATGTTCTTTTTTTGTCAAGTTGTTTAATAAACTATTGTAGGGTGAAATTGACAAAACCATATAAAGAACTCTACAAATAAACAATACAAAGCGATCAAGCCAACCAACCAGTCGAATAAGTACCACCAGTCTTTCTAAATAACAAAACAAATCCGTATTCATATTGTTGCTGTATTTTGAGTATTTTCTTGCTGTTATTGTTCTTGTTGTTGTTGTTGTTGTTGTTGTTGTTATTATTATTTAAGTTGATAATGTAACAAAAACAATTTTTAACTTATTTCAGATAGTGTCATGTATGTATTTCACTTCAGTCAGTATTCATTCGTTTGCCTTTGACTGTCGGTTGTATGATCTTATTTGTATTAAATTTTAGTATCTGTCGCTATTTTTCTGCTCTTAAAAATAAAACTAAAGTCGTATATATCTTCTCAGTTTGAATTTAAGCATCGAGCGCGAAATATACAAAATCACAGACGGTTTCGAGGGTATTGTTCATTTAAAATATTTTTTTAATATTTCATTATTATTAAAAATTATTTTTTTTTTTTTACAAACTTGATTTTAACTTGAATTTCTTTGTTTTTTTTTTAAATTTGTGAAATTTGTTTAACTAATGGAATTTGAAGAAATGTAAAATAAAAAATACATATTTGTATTTTTATACGTTATAAATTATACAGTTTCAAATGTCAGTGCCAGTGTCCAGATTTCAAATTACACTAAACAACAAAATCATTTTTTTTTCTTCAAAATAACAAGGTTCTAATGAGTGATTCTGGTAAAGGGCACAAAAAATATATGCACGTAAAAATATTTGAACGTTGAGCTAAATTTCCCCCCTCTTGCACATTGTTAGAGTGAACCGGCATGAGGTATATTATGTGTGATGTGTGGAGGGAGCACTTTTATGTAAAACATCGCGAGGTACAATTTTGTACAACATTTTAAACACATTTCTATTTTAAAATGATTTCTGGCGCTCATCTTGAGTTTAAATTTTTGTAGGTGATTTTAGTCCGTTATATCTCCGTTGAAATGGAGTTCTTTGTCCCTGTTTTAAGGAAGGGACAAAAACACCCATAAAGCGAAGAGTTAGAGGGTTAAAATATTCCACAAAAATGTGGCGTTTTACATAAAAATTCTGAACGCGCCGCACCTAACACCTTAAACGTAGGAATTACAAGATTTTCTATGACGATGTGGCATAGCAATGTGCAAACCCGTGGAACTTTAGCTGCCTCTAAATTGAACCCATTTCAAAACGCCGACAAACGTATGTACATATAGTGTTTTTGGTGTCATTTAGCAGAATCAGCCGCTAGTGTGTTGTATAGTGTTTTCATTGGAATTTTTTTAAGCTATTTTTATGGTATTTTGCTTCGTAAAGTTTATAGTTATATCATAAACACCTCTCATGTTCACCACACAATGCATCCATTTATCTACACGAAAACTAATTTTTAATAATTAGTTAACAATAACATTAATAACAAATGTTAAGTTTTTTTATCAAACTTATTTCGCGCATACAAGTAAAATTTTATTCTGTTTAAAGTTATTTAGTCATATGTAATTATCAATTTGATTATGAGAAAAAAAGTGTAAAAGAAGTTGAACTATAATTACGGTGACTATTAATTTCATCGAAAAATAGTGTACACATTTTTTTCACATTAAAAACCAGATCATTTTGTCTTTTTTAACTATATTTTCATATAGAAATCCTGCGCATACATTACACTGACAGAAAACCCGTCATAACGGTGATGTAATTTGGCATCAATACTACGTCAAGTGTCTTCGTTTTTGACCCCATGAAATCTGTCATCATTGCGGTGTAAGCCAGTGATGGGAATTGTGGCACAATTGTGCCGTTTTTAGCACTATTGGATACTACCTAGCACTGTGGAACTCTCACCCTTTTTTGAGCCCTTTTTCTACATTGTAATGAAAGCTATTTTATAATTAGGTACTTATTACTATTTCCGTTTTCCAACCTGAAATGTGGCTGAAGGCGAGGAGGTAGGTAACATTCTTCGTAGAATTTTAGGCGGCGCTAAAAGCTTTTGAAGCGCCACAGTGCCAAATTGAAACTAGTTAGTGACTGTTAGAGAGCCCTCAACTTCCTTATAGATAAATATAGGCCCCTATTTACGATTCACAACTAAATTTACAGTTGAGTCGTAGTTTTCAAATTCTTATTGTGGATTACAACTTTCATCAGAGTGAGACAACTGTTTCTTATCAGTTGTGTTTTGGTTTTTATTACGACTATTGTCTTACTTTTCTTACTTTTAAAATGGTGATTTTAGGCGACAATTTATCCTATTTGTCAACCAATATTGTTGCCGCCACATCCATAAAACATAAAATCTCAAGAAAAAATAGTAAGGCCAAAACTAAAAATATTTAAAATATTTTGTGATGGCTGCTATGGTTTCAAAAAACAGAGAGTATAGATAAGAACCTTTTTTCGAAAATTTTTTCGAAGACGACTAAAATTAGTTGTGAATCATAATACAAATAAATTGTTGAGTTGGTTCGTAACGTTGACCTAGTTGAGTTGTGAATCATAATAGGGGCCATAGTGTCAGGCTATGTTGGGTTCCTGGTCACTGCAATGTTGAGGGAAATGAAACTGCCGATGAGCTGGCAAGACTAGGTCGGAGTTAAATTACCGATGGATCATTACTATAGGGTACTTAATAATTGGGTGTTGGACAGGACTAACCGTTTATTTTGGGAGTACGGAGGATTGTAGAGTATCGAGGGCTATGTGCCCAAAACTTGAGTTAGGACGATCTGAACTACTACTTGGTATGAATAGGAAAGTGCTTGGAGTCTTGATAGGCGCGTTGACTGGTCACTGTTCTGTCAGAACGATAGCCAGCATTTGGGGAACTGACACTCCAGATTTCTGTGGGATGTGTGAGGATGAAGATGAGCCAGAAACGATTGAGCATATTATCTGTCTTTGCCCGAAGTAGCATTAAACTGCTAACATTTTATTTATGTATATGAAATGTCATTTTGGCACTATTTCGAGTCAAACTCGGCCCGAAATCATAAACTTTAATTCCCATCACTGGTGTAAACCTTAACATTAGCTGGCCATCTTGTCATCAATGTCAATGACGAATATTATGTCATCAATAAAATGATTAAACAAATTGAATTGATTTAAAATTGTTCTACTTTTAATTGTTTCTGTTCAGAAACCAGGGAACTTTTTATTTCTTATTTCCATATCAAATAATTTCCATATCATATAAAATATTTATTTTCAAATATAAATATCCATCATGAGGAAAAAATAAAAATTCTTCAACGATAAATATCAGAAAAGAAAAAATTGTCAAATGATTGCTTGTCTTTGGCGGTTTCTAACTCAATGTTAGGGCTTGTTTCCGATTTTGAAACTTCAATAGGAGAGACTTTTTGGAAGTCCTGAGGCTCTTTATAGTTTACATGATTTTTAATCCATATTAGACTTCGGTATCATGCCGCTGCTAGCAAGTTTTTTGCAAACTTTCGCGATATTTTCGAAATTTTTGTATTCCTTACAGTTTAAAAATTTTTAATCAAAATTATGGCTTGTGTTTGGCAGTTTTGCAATTTTTCGCGAAAATTTTCCAAATTTTATGGTTTCTTACATTCTTGGAGCTTTTAATCATTCGAAACATTGTAATCTTTCAAGTATAAAAAAGTTTTTGCAAATTTTCGTAATTTCGCGATTTGTCCAGAGTCTTTAGTAATATTTTAATTTGGACGTTAATTAATCTTTATGCTCTCCTTTTATTACTTGATTCAAAACGTATTCCAAATGTGCATATAAACATTTTATTATTTTACTGTTTTCCTTATATGATTTTTTCTTCCAACACATTTTTATTATAGTATGAAATTTTTTTCATCCGATGACAAAAGCTGAAAATAATTTTCAAAGTTTGTGATAAATATCATAAACGATATTTATTTAACGACTGATTCTGGTAGATTTATTTTAGAGGGAGTTAAATTTTCTCCCCTTTTGCACATATGTAGTTAATAGTGACTCGACATAGAAAATCTTATAAGCCTTGCGTTCAAGGTATAAGATATGCTGAGCACTTCTATGTAAAACACCACGAGGAGCATTTTTGTGGAACATTTTAAACCTGCCTATCTTAAAAAAGGCGCCAAAAACCACTTTAGCGGCCATATAGCGAGCTGAAATATTCTACAAAATTTTTTCTCGTAGTGTTTTACATAAAAGTGCTGATTATATCTCATACCTTAAACGTAAGGCTTACAAGATTTCTTATTCCGAGTACTAATGGTGAATAAGTACAGTTACAGTAGAATTATATGGGAATTATATTCTTAGAACATTTTAGTGCGCTATATCACCGTTGAAGGGGAGCTTTTTCCCTTATTTAAGAAAAGGACAAGAGGACCCGTACAACGAAGATTTAGAGGGCTAAAATGTTCCATAAAAATGCTTCTCGCGTGCTTTACATAAATGTTTTGAACACATCTTATACCTTAAACGCAAGGCTTTCAAGATTTCCTATGCTGATTAACTATAAATAACTATGTGCAAAAAGGGAGGGCAAACTTAACTCCTCCTTCTGCCAGAATCAGTCAATAGAATTATGTTATAATTTTTATTTATTTTTTGTGTCGTACAGTATTCTTTATTATATGTAATGGTTTTTTCTAATGTTGGTCTTGATCCAGGCTATTCAATTCATCGAAGTTTATAACCCACGTTATCATTATCGTCAGCACAAAATCAACATAAACATCATTCATTTCATTCATTTATTCATTTTCATTCATTTATTTAATATCAATACAAAGGAAGCCTTCTGGCTTCATTATTTTTGATGTTGAAGCAACATGCATTCATATGTATGTGATGACCAGTGTTGCCAGTTTATCCTTTTCGAGGCTAGATTTAGCTTTTTATTTTGTCTTTTAGCCTCGAAATTTGCGTCTTAGCTTCGTGGTTTTTTTAGCCTTTTTCATTTTTAAAATGCTAAATTTTTTCTCCACATTACAAAAATTTATTTCTAGTTTTCTTATTTTTAAGGTATTTTAATGATATCTTTTGCAATAAATGAACATTTATTGTTAAACTAGACAATTTTCTCTATAAAATGGTACCAAAGATATTTTTATACTTCTTTTAGTTAAAGAAAAAATATGCACTGCACAACATAAGCTGTGAGCCACCATATATAAAATTATGTACCTTTGTTATTTTTTCACAATCTACTTCAAATAAATTCTTATCTAGTAACAATTAACATGTTTATGTATTTTTACTTATTGATGATTGACAACACGTACTTGATTTCTTATTATTTTTCACAAAACGCGGAAAACATTATACAATCGCTAAAAAAACGTTCCTATCCTCAATATTAAAAAAACTGAAATTAGTTCAGACTATCTACTAAATAGTTGGCAATTATTTTATTCCATTGCTAGTAGTAACGCTTTCAACCTATTTGTAATGTAATATCTTCAATTGAAAAGTTGTAAAAATCAGTTACGCTTTGTCAACTTATGACCATCGTCATTAAACAATAAAGAAAACATAGAGATTTCAATAAAAAATATTTATCCTTTTCTAGCCTTTTAAAAAGTCCGATTTAGCTTTTTTTGTCCAACTGCTGGCAACACTGATGATGACTAAGTGTCATCAACATGAAATCGATGATCATATTCTCGTTCCCTTACACGTTTTGTCTGTACATGTATGCTGGGGCCTAATCGTCACTTTCGATATCGAGCTGATGCGATCGAGTTTTCTTAGTATGCGATTATGGCATTCGCTATCGAACAATATAAACACATTGTTCGATATCGAATGTCATAATCTCAAATCGAATGCGACGACTAGACCCCTGTTCTATGTGTTTTTATATTTAGCGTTGTTTTTTTTAAGTAATGATGATGAATAGGGATTAATGCGATATTAATTTTTTCACCTCATTTTGATCTCAGCACTATTAACGGCCGAAGATTTTGGCAGGAACTTGGCTTTATTTTTACATGTGTTTTTTTAATCTGCCTCTTGTTTTCCAAGTTTTTTTTTATAAAACTTCTTTTAATTTAAAGTTTACATTCGGTTAGGAATATGTAATAGGATGATGGCTGTGTCAGGTAGAAATGAGAGAATCCTTTCGTCTCCCGCGATTTCTTTGTTCGCTTCGATGGTATTTTCCAAGCCCAACACCTACGTGTGTACAAACTTTTAACCGAAGAAGAATGGTTTAAAAAGGCAAAAGGAGTTGTCTTTTACAATTGGTACCTCGTTCTTCCATCAACTTTAAAAAAGTCAAGCTAAAAAGATGTTCGTGTAAAACCCGTACGTACACTGAAAAGAAAAATCAATCCATCCGTACTTAAATTAATCCCAAGACGGAATATTCAAGTGCAAAATACTTAATTTTAGCCTGATTAGCCTTTATTCATGTAAAAAAATTCTTATTTTAAGTACGAATATGTTTATAAACTTTATACACAGTCGTACTCGTAATGTGTTGATGTTTGTTTGTTTGTTTGCTTGATGATAGCCACAATTGACTGTTGTGCTCTTGTTGTTGTTTATTTTCATTGCTCGGGCATAGCCGACAAGTAGCTGACAAACGTCATATTACATGTAGATTCAAACCCGTTGTATACTTGAATCAATCCGCCGCGTACTTGAATCAAGCCAGAATCAGGCTAACTTTTACTTATTTAACCCTGGAACAGAACAGACTTGAGAATATTTACTTACTTGTTTGAATTGAAAATTTATTTTTGTTCATTCCTAGTATTGAACTTAGCTCATCATGTTTGTAAATCAGCGCCTTAGACCACTCAGCTAACTCAGTATAGAAAGAACGACAGCTAAAATCCAGTATAATATGATGTTTGTAGGCTATTAGTCGGCACTAAACGAACAAACAGAATAATCAACAATAAGACAACAACATAAGCACAACATGCGACTGAAGCTATCAACAGGCGAACAAATACCAACAGACTACGACTGTGTAAAAAGTTTATACTAAAAATAGTAGTACATAAAATAAGAATTTTTGTACACAATTTAAGAATACTCAAAGTAAGTAGATAATACTTGAATTTAGTACGGCGTTTTTCTTTCTGTGTATAAATCAATAGCTACTAAAATATGACGCACTTTTAAACTCTCATATCTCAGGAAACATTCCTCGTAAAACTTTCAAAATTCAAATGTGATCTTTTTGTTTTAAGTTTTATCATTTTATGAATATGAGGAACTAAATTTTCAGATTATACTTTAGAAAAATGTGCAGGTTAAAAACTAACGGAAATTTTGTTTGCGAAATTAATTTGTTGTCAGTACACTTTCGTATTTAAGGTAGCGATATGTACGACTATTTAACGATAATCGCGTTATTATTTTTAAAATCTAATCTATAATCATATAAACTTTTTTAACACAAATAAAAAGTTTATAACAATTACCCAGCTAGCATTTCGAAGATTGCTTTAGAAAGAATCACCAAACAGAGGCTTTTAAGACTATCTTATACTACGTTTATACGCAGTGGTACTTTTGCAAATAAGAACGTGAAATGCTGCCGAATACTTTTTTATTGTCATTTATTAAATCACTGAATATTTATCTATTTATTAATAAATCTATCTATTTATTATTTTTTATTAACAAACATGTGTAAAGGTGGCACGTCAAACTTCTTATTTGCAAATCGTGCATTAATCTGCAATTGTTTTCTTGAGTTAAGGGCCAAATTAACTACGCAAGCGGCTTGGCAAACATACTGTTTTCAATTGCACACAGACTTCACAAAACTAGCTCGTACAAGCAAAGATTTTTCACATTAATCACTAATTTAAATTGTAATTTTCCACGACAACCTCACTCTATGGAAATTTTGCTGCAAATGAGCTAATTTTACAATAGACTATACAATCAGGTGACCACAAATTCAATATGGCAGTCAAAATATCTAAAGTTTTTGATTTTTCTGCAAGCAGCTTGCCAAGCCGCTTGTCAAACGTAAAAACGCTGCCATATATTACACAACAGGCCTGCACAAACGCAAATTTCTGTCATGTTTGGCATGCTGCTTGCGTAGTTTATTTGGCCCTTTAGTAAGTTACAATAAAAAACGTCGCTACAGCAAAGCGTACAATCGCACCAAATGCCCATACACGACCAAACCACTGGCGCCAACACTTGATTGCGTGTGCACTCTGGTGTAGTGTATGTGGCCCTTAAGCTTATTTGGAATATATCCATCAATCTACATTTGATAAATCTTTACTCGCAATGATTACAATTATGACTTAAATATGATTAGAAAATGTTTACAAAAGCGCTTAAATATGACCCCAAGAAGACTCGCAACTGATCACAGAACGAGTCATAAATGACTCTCCAGAAGAGTCGTGGGTAGGCTACCATTTTCTCCCCACAAAAGTATCATATACGATCAGAAAAAGAGCGCATATTTTGGTTTTTTTAATCGCTCCAATGAGTCGAAAAAGACTCGAATTTGATTAAAATTTTAAAAATACTAACTGGGTATTTACTTTATTTTAGTATGTTCATGTAACTATTTATGTGTATATGTATGTGTGTGTGTGTGTGTGTGTGTGTCTGTACTTTTACTAAGTGTACTTTTAGAAGTCAATATATTAACCAGATTCTAAGATAACATTTTACCTGCTTAGTAGCAAAATTAATAAATAACCACTGACTGAAATTGTATAATTCGTATCAATTATATTAATCACATGAAAAAGCCATAACGATTCAAAATACCAGCGCTTTTTCCCAGAGATGCAAATTGGTACACCTTTATATTGGTCAGCATGTACATATGTATATAGTATTGTTACAGAGTTGATAATATTGTTCAACACAAAAATATTGACAAGCCTCTAACGACTGATTCTGTCTGGTAGAGAGCACAAAAAACTGTATCGGCATTTTAAAAGTTTAAATCTATATTTTATTTAAACGTACACTGAACCTAAAAAGTACATAACTTTAAGGAAAAAATTCATTGTTTCAACGATTGTTTTTTAATTTTGACCTAATGTACTAGTACATCAAATCAATGAACTGGTTCATTAATTTTGTTAAAGAATAAACAATAAAGAATGCTTCCAATATACCGTGTTACATTGAATTTCAATGAATATTTTCATTGAAACAATATATACGTACAACGAATCGATGTATTTTTGAAAAAATGAACGAATCTAGGTAAATAAATTTCATTAGTTGATTTGATGTAAAGTGCAAGTAAGGGTTACAAGTTTCCTTATACCAATTCACAATAGCAATTATGCAAAAGAGAAGAAAATATAACTCACCATAATATGAATCCCAGATGTAAACTTTCAAAACGCCGATACTCTTATATATTTTTTTTGTTGCCTTCTACCAGAATCATTCGTTAGAATCCTGTCATTTTGAAAAAATGTTATTTTGTCGCACTATGTTATGGTCCGATTGATGGTTTTTAAATCATTCTTTTATTCATAATTTAATTTCAGATATGATATTTTAGATATTAAGTGGACTTGTCTTATTAAATAAAACCGCTGTAAATCGACTCGACTTACAGATATATAGAGTTTTATCTTCAAATTCCGCCTTTTCCAAATCAAATTCAGATTTTTAAAAAACAAATTCATAATTTTCCAAATCAAATTCAGCATTCTTTAAACTGAATTCGACATTTCAAAAATCAAAATTAGCTTTTTTGAATCAAATTCATTTGAAAAATCCTGATTTTGATTTATAAAAGCCGAAATTGGTTAAAAAAAATACTGAATTTGATTTGTAAAATACCTAATTTAATTTGGAAAATTCTGAATTTGTTCTTTAAAACCTGAATTTGATTTGAAAAATACCGAAATATACCTATACCTTCTTTGTGACGAGATCCTTGAATATATTAAAAACTAGTAGTTTTCAAAGTGTTGAACTATAAAGGGTTAAAATACTTTAATTTTTTACCAATGTAAACAAAACACTTACAAATGCTGGTTGTCTTTTTATATACACATAACCTAAGATTAAATTAGGAATTAATGTTTGAAAAGTTTCTTGTGTATCTACTTATGTCGTATACTGTACATGTGTAGTTAATAGTAATGTGAAATCAATATTGGAGAAAAGTGATTTATGTGGAAATTTAAATTGCAATTGAAACAAAAGTTCTTATGGTTAGAAGAAAACATTTATTTTCCAGCTGAATATCCAAATGAACCAAATGTGTATATTTTTATTCCAAAATTTTTATCAAAATGGAAAACGGAAAAATCATTTAAACAGTCGTTCAAGGCACTTTAATCGAGAAACGGTAATACGCTTTTTAATTTCTATTCAAGTTGGAAGTTACAACTTAAAAGGTTTTTTTTGTTTAAACAAAAATTGATTAAATAAAGTATTTTCTTTAAAAATTTGAATAACATTTATTAATGTGTGGTTTCCATATAACAGACGTCGACTTGAGTACACAATTTGTATGAAAAGCACTCAATTTTTTTTTTTTGACTGATTTCCATACAAATTTTCTACTCAAGTCAATCATTTGTTTTGTGGAAACCGCACATAAATAATAATTACCTGTCCGAAATATGTATAAACACATATTTAAAATGTAACCTTATGCTATAAATCGTAATTATAAAATTAAAAAAAAAAACTACTTTTGTGCGAGAGAAAAGATTATCTATCATAATCAGGCGCGGATCCAGCTTCAGTTTGCGGGGGGGAATTTTTAACTAAAACATACTATTTTGCAAAATATCTTAAAAACTCAATAGAAATTGTGTATATTTTACACGTTTGGGGTGGGTGAGGAATATCTCCTTTCCACCCCCTTGTATCCGCGCCTGATCATCATTCATATAGCAGATCGTAAATATTTAGATACATAAATACATACACATTTACATATTTACGTCATTAGAAAGATAATTGATTTATTTTGATTTTTATTTAAACAAATGAAAAATCGAATATTGAAAAATTTTAGCTCGCTTAAAATATGATTTGGAAGGGACAATTACAATTTTTGTTGGCCAGTGTATGTAGTCTTTTGGCGTGTCTGGTCCAAATTAGTGCAAATCCCATTACTAAGGAAGTGGCTACCGAATTTATAATATTGCACAACAATGACATGCATGCTCGTTTCGAACAGACAAGTGTAGACAGTGGGAAGTGCACGCAGGATATGGCACATACCAATAAATGTTATGGAGGATTCGCTAGAGTTGCACACGAGTATGTAGTAATTGAGGAGGAAAAATATAAATAACATACAATCACATAAATTAATTGAAATAATTATTTTTTTAATAGAGTACGAAAATTTCGACAAGAGGCTAAAAACGGAGGTACTCCTGTGCTCTATCTCAATGCTGGTGATACATATACGGGTACTCCCTGGTTTACGGTTTTCAAAGATAATATAACGGCTGCTTTCCTTAATAAACTACAACCGGATGCAATAGTAAGTTCAGTGGTTTTTAACTCACAGAGAACTTAATATAAAATTTATCAAAACGGTTTTTAGTCTCTAGGAAATCACGAATTTGATGAGAATGTTGTGGGGCTAGTGCCTTTTCTCAATAAGGTAAAATTTCCCGTTTTAGCTACGAATTTGGATTTTAGCAAAGAACCTGAACTAGGAAAAGCAAAAAACTTTTACAATTCAACAATTCTGGAGGTGAAAGGTGTCAAAATAGGCGTCATCGGTTATATAACGCCTGAAACTAAAGTGTTGACTGTGCCGAACCAAGTCGAGTTTTTAGATGAAATTACCTCGATCAAGTACGTTTTGTTAAAATTCAAATATTAAAAAATTCTATTTAAATTGAATTGATTTAAAGTGATGAAGCTGCACGAATTAAAAAACAAGGAATAAATATAATCATTGCATTGGGTCATTCTGGGTATCTTAAAGATCAGGAGATCGCAATGAAATGCCCTGATGTGGATCTTGTAATTGGTGGACATACAAATACATTCTTATACAATGGTGAACAGCCTGATGCAGAGCGTATTGACGGTCCCTATCCGACGGTGGTTAAACAGTCTAGTGGTAAACAAGTACCTGTCGTTCAGGCCTACGCATACACAAAATACTTGGGAAAATTGCATGTGCAGGTAATTTTAATACGAGTACATTCACAAAAATATATCGGCATTAATTTCTACATCTATTTTAAGTTTGATAAAGCGGGAAATCTTATTGAATTTGATGGTACTCCTATTCTTTTAAATGCCGATATACCCAGGGACGACGATGTCTTGCAATTAGTTGAAGTTTATAGACCAAACATTACCGCGTTGGAGTCTAATGTTGTGGGACACACAAAGGTGCATTTGGAGGGTCGTGCAGAGATTTGTCGCAGCAGAGAATGTAATCTTGGAAATTTGGTAGCTGATTCAATGGTACACTCTCGAGTACTGGAAAATCAAGGTGGATCATATTGGACAGACGCAGCCATTGCCTTTATACAGGGAGGAGGTACGAAAGGTTTTCTTTTTAAAATGTTCATACAATCATAATACATATGTGTATTATATTTTAGGTATACGCAGCTCAATTGAAAAACGATCGGATGGCTCAATTCTAGCGACAGATCTTCTGTCCGTTCTTCCCTTTCAAAACGATTTGTACATAACAAGAATCACGGGTAAAACAATTTTGAAAGCTTTAGAACATTCTGCTGGTATGGTGGGCAGGGATTCCAACGGAGGATTCCTCCAAATGTCAGGAGTTCATACTGTTTACGATTATAATAAAGATATTGGAAGTCGTGTTGTTTCCGTTCAAGTCAGATGCGCCGAATGTAAAGTGCCCGCCTACGAACCCTTACAACAGAATAAATTGTACAATGTTATTATACAGCAATTTCTTTTTAATGGCGGTGATGGCCATACGTTCAGAGAGAACGGTGATAGTCAGGCGCAACGATTGCAAAAAAATGACTACAACGCTTTGTTGCAATATCTGAACCAGCGGGAATACGTTTATCCAGAAATTGAAGAAAGAATTACAATAGTTGAGGAAAATAGTGGAGACGGAGCCATAATGACTGTGTCGAGTTCAGTACTAATGGTCGCTGTAATGGCGCTTCTTACAGTTAATTTTACAAACTAAACCTGATCTAATTAAATTAAGAAAAATAAAGAAAAACTCAGGAAAAATTTTTTATCAATAAAATATAATTAAAACACCATCAAATTATTTAAGTGAAAAAAGATTGTTTGCTTTTTGTAATGTTAAATAAAAAATAAATAAGTATTTTTCATATTTTTCTTCGAACTTTATTGGTTTAAATCAGGGACCCGAAATAATTGCTATTTTCTTTTTAATATCCAATTGGTCACAGAAAAACAAGCTACAAAAATATCGGTCCAGATTCGTTTATATGCCACACCGCTTATAGTAGAATTTGCGATACATTCCAAAATGTTAATTTTTCTGTCATCTGTAAGTAAAATACCTGCAAAATATTTTTTATACATATAGTCCATTAGCTCTATAGACCATTTTCGAGTATACGCCACCAAGATGTGGTTTGAAATATCTTAAATATATGTAAGTTATGGCAGATATAATCCAAAATGCAAAAGTCAAACATAATAGATTTTTTAATGATATTTTTCTATTGTTAAAAGAAATAATTATATGGAGATTCGCATATAAGCCAAAAATTGGCTTATATAAAATTCAAGATATAGTCCAAATCGCGTTATGGTCCACAAATAGCGCGCAAATGGGGCATTGGGCTATAAACGAATTTTACTGTAATTTATACTGGGGGCGGGCGTTACGTAATATGTGAATAGCCCCAAAGGTTGACTAGGTCTGCGTTTACATGTGCGATTTTTGTCGCTGCAATTCTTACAACTTATACATGTATGTGTGTATGTGTGCCCAGAGTTTATATAAGTTTTATTTTACGAATGAGAGAACAAAACGAATCTCAAGAGTACATGCATACGTGTACCGACTGATGTTATATACTTATCTGAAAAGTCTTTACGCAGCCCGGAAAAAATCCCTACTTTTCCCTACGCGCCCAAAAAATTATCTTTACAAAAATCCCTACAATTTTTAAATGATAATATATGAATGCAAAAAAGCCCCTTTGTGTTTAATGTACATATACGTATATGGCTTAATACGAAAAAAGCTTGTCTCGAATTTTCGGTATTTTACAGGAGAAGGAAAAAAAAGAGCTGCAACTTTCTTAGTTCTTTAAGAAGGATGTAATGACACGTTGACTACTAGAAAACGTTAAAAACGCGATTTCGAAAAGATCGAGGTACGCCTTTTTTACCCGACTACGCAACGCAAAGAAGGGTATTGTGTTTATCAGCCTATGTATGTGTGTATGTATGTGTGTTCCTTTGCGTCAATCGATTCGTCTTAGTCCGGGGAGTGTCACTAAAGATATGACAGTAGTCAAAGTTCAATATGGCGGCCAACAGACGCCATTTTGTTAATACGAAAAATATAAAAAGTCGGCGAAAAATATCAAAATGGGTATCAATCGACAGGTATTTGAAAATCATCTTTAGGTTTCTTTTATGATTTCGCGCTGATGATGACAGCGTAGCGGCTGTCGAAATTAGTAGTACGAATCCGTTCTGCTAGTCTGATTAGATATTATAATATTCCACTCTTAAAAATAATTTGAATTTACATTAATTCAATTATTGTGAACTAAAGCCAAATAATAATAACTTCCGACTTATACACATTTTCAGTTCAAATAATAATTACGTACAAATATTAAAAATTAGAATTTTTAAAAATCCCTACATTTTAATGATTTGAAAAAATCTGTCCTTTTTTCCCTACGGTCATTTTTTTTAGACAAAAATCCCTGCGAATAGGGATTTTTCCCTACACATAACATCACTGCGTGTACCCCTTTTAATTCGTCTCACCTCTTTCGCCTACAAAGTAAGAATTGCAGCGGCAAAAATCGCTGATTATAAACGCAGACTAATTGCACAAAAGTTGTAATAAAAATAAACAGATTCATATCGAATAAACATTTCTTATTGTGTTGTTTGTATAAGTTTTTTAAAACTATTATTCTTGGTATTTGTGATTCTCATTTCTTGTTTGAGAGTCTGTCTATATAACAGGTCGCATACATAACTAATACAAATGTACATTTTGTGATAGGACATGTCAAACATTAATGGAGGGTGTATGGGTGTGTTTGTATAACATCCCTGCAGACAAATGATTAGTGGTTAGAATTATACTAGTTGCTTTTTAATTCAGACTAATTACGTATCTGTCCTTTTGAGATATATAAAACTATCGAATTTAACATTAGATTGTCATAGGAGCCCAACTAGCTCATTTGTATATAGTTGTATGCTAATTGAAATACTAGTTATTGTAGACTAGTCCGCTTACTAGTTTATCTATAGTTTTTTAAATAATAAAAAGAATTTGGCTCAACCGGGGTATGAACACACAGTCCTCATATTTCAAACCACTTTCTACTTTTTATATTTAAAGCTAAAATTTTGTTTTGTGTATTACCACTAGTAATATGACTGTGGCAAAACGTAACTAGTTAGAAATTTATCTGCAGGGATAAGCAGCAAACGTATGTGTGGTATTGTGTGTGCAACGTAGTTATATAACATATACACAACATTTGACAGCTCGTACCACGAAACAAGCATATAAAAAAATTAGTCAGCTGGCGTTCCAGGGATACCTAGTATATTATTCTAACATGCATACGAGTATGAAAACTTTTCAAACATGGTTAAAGATCTACTGATGAATTGATATTAGCACACAACGAAATGCAGGCATAAACTTAGATTAGCTTACACCCACATCAAATAAATACATAAATTATTTAGGCTATGAGTTCGATACCGAATTTGTGTGATAAACTCAAATTATTTTTATTGCGACTGAAACATGTGCTGTTAAATTATTTTTAATAAGAATAGAATATTAGAACATCTAATTACACTATGAAGCAAGAAAACCACTATATATATTTTTGATGTGTTATGGTCCCCTAACTACAAATATAGTCAGTTATGTGATGAAAAACGATTTTTTAGCTAATTTACACACCTTTTATAGATGATTATTGCAGAGCGTAGTATTCACGTAGCTAATTCACTCACCTTTTATAGCAAAATCTTGTACAGGTTAGTAAAATAAAAAAAAATAGAAACTACTAGATTTTGAGTAGATTTCTTCCAAATCTAGTGGCAAAGTAGATTTCGTTTTGTATGGTAAATCTAGCAGATAACAACTAGATTTAGCTCGTAAGTACTAGATTTCGAGGCAATGTAAATGCACTACAAAATATTCTGGTGAAAGGTTTTTGTTTTGGATACGAAATCCTGAAAATTTGAAAGAAAAGCTTGGTGTAAACAAATCAAATCTACTAGATTTCGAGACAATGTAAATGCAGTCATTACATACCTATAACATATTTTAAAATTATTTTTTATACATATGCTTTAAGATTTCGGAAATGAAACAATAAAGGAATGCACAAGGTGGTCCTAAGTGTTCTAACTGTAGTAGGTATTAACATTATATAATAGTTGTATGTTTGTTGTTAATATTCTCAATAAAAAATATAGTTTGATACTACAACTTATTTATATGTGTTTTTGTGGTTTGCTATATGTTCAGCTGAATGATTTTCCGACAAAACCATTTTTATTTTGAATTTTAATTTTTGTACTTTTATTGTATGTAAATAAATATTTTTGATTTATTATTTTGATGTTTAGTTTCTGAAGTTTTTATAGTTTAGTATTTGAATATATGACAGGCTATTCAAATATGTGCTATTTGAAATGTTGTACTATGTTAGTACCTACGACATTAGTACACCTTGTGAATTCCTTTAATTTTGTAAAATTGAAATATCTTAATTCATTAAAATTAGAAATGCCAAAATTTACTAAATTTACCAAAAATTACTGGTTCAGGAAGCTACATATGTACGTATTAATGAATTATGATGGTACATTTACCTGAAATTTTCAAAAATTGCGAATATTTACATTAACGAAAATTACAAGGTTTCACAAGCGATTCTGGTACAGGGCACCAAAAAATATACATATGTGTATGTACGTGTATCGGCGTTTTGAAACTTTACATCTGGTATTCTTTTTAGGGGGAGTTAAATTTACCAAACTCCCTCGTGCCATAAAAGGGCTGAACAAATTTTATACCTTCAACGTACAGATTGGACGATTTCCTATGCCGATTCACTATAACAATCTCCAAAATGGAGAACTTTAACTCAACCTAAAACGAGTCCCGTATGTTAAATTTCAAACTGCCGATACACGTACATATATTTCTGTTGAAGCCCTCTCCCAGAATCAGTCGTTCGAAACTTGTCATTTAGAAGAAAAAAAAATTGATTTATAAATAAATCTTATAGAATAAAAGTCTGAATAATGATATTTCTTTTAGTTTATTTATTCAATAAATTATGGAAGATAACTTATAGCAAAGATTTAAAATTGGTATTCATCTTCAAAGTACATTGTACAATAAACTGCTTAATTCGCTACCTTAATTGTAAACATACATACAAATATAACATTTATTAGTTACTCTTATTAAATTTTTGTGCTTTTTAAGGTACAATCAATCAATCAATCATCATCCATCATCGTCTTTCTGTAAACGTAACGCAGAAATTACAGGCACTAAAATAACACTGGGGTAATTTGCACTTTACTTTTTTTTTTGGTTTTTGTTTGTTTTGCATCTTTTTCGCTAAAAATTTTACATTTTAATTAAAGTAAATGGTGTGAAAATTTATTTCTAAGCAAAAAAAAATCTATTCGACCCAGACCAAATAATACCACCAAACAATACACTAATATTTGTTCTGCTTGCAATCCGAATATATTTAGAGAGAGATTTAGCACGTATGGTCAGTTTGTGTTTATAAAAAGTAAATTATTTAACTTAGATATGCTACACAAATATATACTATATATAGTTGGAAACGTTAATAATTATTCAAACTATAAAAGTATAAGTAAATTATATATGGAGGCACTCGAAATCTTCTTTGGCATATAATTATGTAGTTTTAATTGTATTGGAATTAACAAAATATGTATAATGAAATCTATAAACTACTGTAAAATTTCCTAATTAACTAAATTATAAATTTAATAAATATACTTATAAATATCAATACATACATACATAAATGTAATAAATCATTTACATGCATAAATGTGCAATTTTATGCGTATGCAGATTATTTCTATTTAACAACTCAACTGTAAAATAATACTCTTTTTTTTCATTTGTTAATTTCGCTCAGGCCATTTTCAGTTGGAGGATGAAAGCAAAAATTTAAAAAAATTTTTAAGAACCGAAAAATTTCGATTTAAAAGTACAATTTTTCTCAATTTGAATTATACTAAATAAAAATTAAAATCGGACCAAAAAGTTGTTCAAATTACACTATGCAACAGTGAAATGTTTATCAATGATACTTTCTTTAGCTTTTAGAAAAATAAAATACTTAAAAATACAGTGGTGCAGTAAGTTTGTGTTTTGATAGTTTTCTCCGTGACAGTTCTATTACTCCATGACATAAACAAAATATAATTTGCATTTATTATTTGAAAACGCCTTAATTTATACATATTTAACTTTATCTAGATTATATCATATTCAAATGGAATTTTAGTTTACTATTGTTTCTAATTATGGAGCGAAGCTACTAATTTTTTCTCATTATTATTTTTTTAAATCGGGCATAAATAAGTACATACATTTGCATTATTTTAAATTAGAAAAGTTTCAGTTTCAACTTCATTTTCAGCCTCACCAATGCCACATTCATTAAGTTTTTTGTTTATTTCCTCCTATTCGTTTAAAATTTACAATAATTTGATGAAACCATTGCTATTAACGATGTAAGAATTAATCCAATTTCAATCATAATTGTACTGGAACCATCACTCTGATGGGTTATATTTTCTGGAGGAGTGCCAAACTCTATAGAAACGTATTGACGAATGTCAGTTGGTAAAACAGCACATGAGAAATTGCCAGCTACATTTTTATTATAGTTGATTATGGTCAAACGATATTTATTATCCACCGCATATTTGCCAACCGACAAAGATGTGTTGCCATTAGTTATGGGATGATCATCTTTATACCACAAAATTTGATGTCTGGAATCTAAAATGGAAAAATTAATAATTAATTATTGGATTTTGTTCACGTATTTAGTCCATATATAACCATTGAAATTTGTTGGTAAACATTCTATGGTTACATTTTCAACTTCTTTTGTTGCATAAACAGTTATTAAACTGTTTTCAAAATATGGTTTTATTGTTGACTTTGGAAGTGAAATTTCCCCATTTGATACATCAGCTTCGTCACTATAATCATATGTTTCAATAGCTTGTTTACTTTCTCCCGATTTTTGATTTCCGACAGCATCAAGTCCTTGAAAAGTAAATTATTATATAAATTAGTGTGCATCTTTATTTGAATTTTAAAGAAAAATTTTAAATTATTTTATTAACGGATAAAAAATGTTAGCAGGTTGTTTCATTCTTTCAACATGTCTTGAAAATGTACAAGAAAAGCACTCAGTTTTGTGATACACAAATTTGTGGTGGAATGTATGGTATGAACGTGAAGCACTTTAGTGCTGCCATCTAGTCAATGAGCTTTGCAGGGGATACATCGGTTTGGTTAAGGTATGTACAGACGATTGTCAGATCTTACAATATTGTCAGTAAAATGTGCTAAAAATGTCTTACAATCGTGTGAAATGGCAATTTTCGTCTGACAACATTGCCAGAAAAATACCCAGCAAAAACTTTTGTCATTTTTGTAATCGGTAGCACTTTATTAATGGGTTACAAAGTAATGAGTGGTACTTATTTATCTTATTACTATGATTCAACTTAAATCTACTACCTAGCTTTTAATAAAATTAGTACGTATTTTTCTCATTATCTGAAAGTAGTTACAATTTGTTGATGTGTATTAATAAAATAAGTAGACAACCACTTTTTAAGTCAGCATGTGTTTGTTTGTTTGAAAACAAATTTTTGTCGCTTAAACTTATAAGTCAGTGGATAAAGTAGTTGTCTTCAAATCTGAACGAGCACAGGTTCTGGGATACGAACCAAGGCAAATAAAAAAATGTAAATAAAATAATAATAAAATAATGTGTATGAATTTTTTTAAAACTATAATTTATTTATTTGAATACTTATTTTTAGCTTCAAGTAAGCCAAATAGTAACTAGTTAATTGCTGTGAAAATGTAAATACATTTGTAAGGGGTATCCCTTATTTTTTGGACTTCTCAAACAAAAAGAAGTAGTTAAGCCTTATGACACTACATTTTTCTTGCATTGTTTTGCAATAGAATTGAAAGAAAGAAATTGCAAATGATAAAAAGAAACAACTATACAAAATGTAAACAAATTGTAATGGCTTCTTTAAGTGCTGCCTACTTTTTATTTATAATAAAACGACAAAAGAAAAAAAAAGTTGAAAAAAAGAGGCGCTTAGTCGCTAAATTCGTGAATAAACCGCTAACTTGGCAACACTTTAATGTTTCAAGCTTGAAATGTCAATTTTAAGTTGAACATTTTTAAATTTTTTTTGACAGGCCCCCATTTTTTATCGATAACATTAGTAAGAGCTTTGACAATTTGGTATTTATCTTAATATAGCTGAACTCTTTGCACCTGGTAAAATTTCCTATTATATTCTATTTGCACTGTTCTCCAAAACTTGAAATATGAAGAAAAAATGTAGTGCCATAAGGGCTTTATCGAGTCAAATTGTAAGTAGTTACGACTTAAATCCTCATATACTTTTTTGCCTACCAGTAAGCAAAGTTTTTGCTGGGTATTGACAGTATATTGTAAGCATAAAAGTTGTCAACAAATTGTCAGATATCTGACAATCATGTGAACACATTGAGTTGTCGTTGTCAGATTATTGCCAGATAATTGTCAGACATTTTTTAATTGTCAGATGTGCGAAGTTTCTGCATCTGACAATGGCGTCACTCTCAGAGAATTCTTTCTATTGGCAGCACTGCAAAAGGAAAATAAAAGAAACTATGCAGATAAAATAGTTGCAATTACTGCTTTATGTTTAATACTAATTTATATTTAAAATTTTTTAAGTTAACACAAGCAGAGTTGATAAATAATTGTTAATATCTGTTAAATGATTTGAATCTGGCAGCGCCTAATTATAATTTAACTTCTTCAAGTGAAGAAGTTACCCTACGTCTCCACGAGCCATCGACTTGAACATGACATGAACATGACGCCGGCAGAGCAACTGCAAAAAATTCATCAACTTCTTTGTTGTGGTGAATACGTGCGATCTCCATGTTCTGCCTTATCAATGTATTTGGTGGTAGTGCAATAGAAATGGAATATTTAACAATTTCTTTCTGTCTCTTTTCTTTCTATTAAAAATGGTTGTTGACAGCGAATCTCATGGCGAACATTGATGCTCAGCCATATATATGTTCGGCCATCGATGGCAGAGCATGGACGAAACATGGACATGAGCGGTCTACATTAGCCATATGCGATGTCCGACATGATGTTCATACCAACTACATGGCTAATGTAGACTCCTAGTTACGTGTTGCCAATGTATGACCATCGGATATGTCTGTCATCTTTGTTATCATTTTGTTATGAGGTATTTTGTAAGTGTAGCAATACGTTTTTTAAATTTTTAGTCCATCTGGCATTTGTATAATTAATAATTAATTAATTCTTTTTCGATTTTATTTTATGAAAGCTATTGCACTAAAAAGCATTTCAATGTAGGCGTTATAAATAGAGTAAAACCAGCAAGGACATTGCTAAAAACGTTTTGAAAATAGGTAGCTCTTGTAGAAATTAAAAGAGTTTATGAGCGAAAACATTAACCCTTTTACACTTTAGTACGAAAATAACCCAATCAAAAACTGTTTGTAAAATTTGACGCTGTAAAATTTTAGATCGAGTTAGTTTTTTACCGAAAGTGTGTAGCACTTAATATTTTCGTTCGTTAATTCTTTTTTACAAGAGGTTTGCCAAAATAATTTTGAAATGTTTTTAATGTGTCAATTTGACCAACATGACATGACGAAGTATTCACATCACAAGTCAATCAAAAGGTACTTCCCCTTCATACTCAATTGAAGAGTTTATCGCATATTCTTTAAACTACAGGGTAACATATGCACATGTTGTATGCTAAATTCAAATATACATACATATTATGTACATAAATATGGTATACATGTACATAAATAGTAGATATTCATTTACTTTAATGCCTCCGTCATGTTAAAAAATTATAAACATAAAAGAAGGCCGGAGTATTTTGCATGCACACATGTCCGTTTAAGCATTAGGCTAAAATCATACACCATTATAGTACTTTTGTCTATTTTACCACACAACAGTGATGATGTCAGAGTTAAAATATTATTGGTATTGTTTTATACATACCATTGCATGTATGTACATATTTACATACATACAATGAATAATGTATGCACCCAGTGAACATATTTTGCCGACATGTCTGACATCAGAAAAAATCTGAAACTTTACCAGACAGTCAACAGAGTTTTCTAAAAATACCTCACAGAGTTAGCAAAATAGTCGACAATTTTCTGGTGCCTCGTTTCGGCAAATTTCGGAGAATAGTCCGCATATATTATCATCTGTTTTCTCTGATTTCTCATTTATTTCTTGAAATTCTTTGCACAAATATGTAATATTTGAATCTTATTAAATATGGATATGAGCTCCAATAAGGGGATATTTACGTATTACGTGACGCTCCACGTCGAAAGGAGGGGGGAGGGGAAGTTAAATTGGAAATTTTTAAAATCGTTTCGAAAGGGTGAGTGGTATAAAAACTTCGAAAATAGCGTTACGTAAAATATGAATAACTCTTAAGCAACGATATGAATGTCAAAATAGCAATCTTACAAATTTCTAATTTTATGTGCGAGTTTCATAGAACTTTTATTATAAATTGTTAAGTTTACGTCAGACTTTTCTGCGACATTAGTACGAATGGTTAAAAAAGGCATATGAAACGACGGAGAATATTTTGATATTTTGTTAGATATTTTTCCAAATTGGCGTAGACATGTCGATAAGAATTTTTGTAGAAAACCCTTTCAGAATTCGTAAAGAATTTTTTGAGGCATTTTGGGAAAGTTTTCAAAATTTTCTCAGAAAAAGGAGTCCGCTTTCTTGTCAACTTCACCTAATTCAACAACTTGCACAGACTTTCTGATCGAATTCGATATAAAAAAAAAGTGCGATGACTATATTCCCATACAAACTGTATATATGTCCATACCCAGCGAGTATTTTTGATCGAATTCGGTCAGAAAGTCTACACAAGTAACTGAATTCATATACGAAGTAGACCAGAAAACGTACCGAAAATCATATGAGTGGTTGACAAGAAAGTGGATATCTTTGTCTGACGAATTTCTGAAAACTTTCCCGACATATCTGACTCAATTCTGTACGAACTCCATCGTATGAGAAAACTGCGGGCTATTCTGCTTAATGCCTACGGGAACATTAGACAATTCGGTTGAGTTTCTGTCTTTTTCTAAAATAATACATTTAGGCAAAAAATGTTCACTGGGCACATCATACACATGTACACTAGCTATGGTGATGTATAGAGTTTCTTAGTAACAGGATTTGGATGCGCTAGACCCCCTAGTTTTATGAGATTCGAAATAAAATGCATGAGCCAAAAAGAGGTGACAGGACGGGGGCAAGTGGGCGCTCATCGAGTTTAAAGTGGAGACAAAAAGAAAAAAATCTACAACAAAATCCATAACTAAGTCACTCCTAGAGGGATAATTTTTTCCTTCCCGACATTTTTCCCGAACATACCATTATACCATAATGGAAAAAAACAGAGTTGAAGCAAAAACATTTACTGAATCAGTTAAATAATAGGGTCGAACACTATCCCATACCTAATGTACATATCGTCATATAAAATGCAAAAGGGCTTATTATCATTTTTAAAAATTTTACAAAACTCAATAAAAAGCTATTGTGATTACAAACACAGTGTTTTCAGAATAGTATCATTAAATCAGTCTTTATTAATGGTACTTCCCAGAAAAACTCGTTTTTATAATCACAATAGTTTGCTTTGTATTAAGTTTTTATCACTCCTGAAATTTTTTTAAAATGATGAAAGGACCTTTTGCATTTTTTATGACGATATGTATGTATTTTTTATGCAGAGTTTGAACAAAACTTGTATACTACTGTTTAATTATTGTTAATTGAAAATGTTTTCGACTTTATTTGCAATATTGTTTGTTAATCTTTTATTAAGAGTTCAATTTCTGGAAAGTCACACTGTTAACAATCCCAATTGATTGCTTGTGTGAGTATAGAAAATTTCATCTGGTCACGTTCAATATATAATTTTTTATATCCATATTTATTTATTATAACTTTAATTGCATTTTTATGTACATTCCAAGATTATTTATTGTAGGAGTGTCAGTCATTTTTATTTATTTTCAAAAATAATAATAATAAGCCAAATCTACATTAAAACTTCCATATTTGTGTACATGTAGTTTTTAATTATACATAAAATATGTATGCATGGATGTACGTACATACATAAGTATGTACATATACTATGTATTCCCAGGGAACATTTTTTTTGGCGATTTCGTTTCGAAAATCGAAGTCGGTCAGAAAACGTACTGAAAATCATATGAGTGGTGTATAAGAAAGTAAACTATTTTGTCTGAAGAAGTTCTGGAAATTTTGCGGAAATTTCTTACAGAATTCTGTACGAATTCTGCATTAATTTTCTAGGCAAATTCTAAAGGAATTTCTGAACATATCTGACATGTCTGAAAAATTACTAAGAAAGCATCAGAAAAAAATTCAAATTTTTCTGATACTGTCAGTGTTAAAGTTATAAATTCATGAGAAATGTTGTATAAAAAAAATTTTTAAGACTTCTGTGGCTCTTCTTCTGTCATGCATTTTAATTTTGATTTTGTAACTTTAAAAACTTGCACAATTACATACATATTTAAAAACTCTCAAGAGATAAATGAGAATTATTACGAAGACTAGAAGCATACAATGAGCAAAAGTGACTGCTAAAAGTCGTAGGTCAGAAAATGTGCAGAAATGTCTGTCGTCATACCAGAAAACTTCAAACTAGTTATTATGTTAAATATCTAATGGAATTTTAGACAACTCGGTAAAGTTTCAGATTTTTTCTGACGTCAAACATATCGTCATAAAATGTTCCCTGGGCGCACTCATACATGAACTTATTATACTCGAAACTATTTACTTAAAGCATTAAATTTTCAATATATAAAATATTGATTTTTCATGTTTAATATTTATTTGAATGCTTTGCGAAGTTATTTTAAATCAACAATGTTTTTCTTTTTTCATCTCATTTTGGACAGCCAAGCAAAATATTTGGAAAACTCAGACACCAAATAAATATGTAGTATGTATGTATATGAATACGCACACACACACACACACACACACACACACACGCACACGTTTGCAAATAAGTATATCGAATTTGAAACACCCCTTTTCTTTGGTTTTCTTCAAGTATTAAATTTTTCTATAAATATTAAAAATCATGATATTTTTCTCTCTCAATTTGTTAATATTTTATACTCGTATGCTGTGCAGTTTGTTAATTATTTAAATACCTGTTATTTTAAATAATCCAACAATTAATATTAACGACCAAATTCCCTTATTGATGTTCAAACTCAAATGCATTTTTATTATTTGATTTTTCACAAATAAAATAATTTCTTTTTTTTTTAATTTTATTTTTATGTTCTTTTTTTAGTTTTTGCACAATTGTGTTAATTTTTTAAAGTTGCCTTCAGTATTTGTAAATTAAAGCGATTTTTATATTCTGGTGCAAAACAACCGCGCTGGACTTGACATAAATAGAAACTGATGTCTGACAAATGTATTTGGTTGGCATAGAGGCCCAAACAAAACAGAGTCGAACAGAATGGAACAACATGAGACGAAAGTGGCGGGTCGCATGTGCGTTTATTTTAATTGCGAGTTATAATTCATTTGTTTGTAACTTTTCTTTTTCAGTTTGCACATTAAATATATATTTCTATTCTAAATTCTCTCTTACATTTTGTTATTATGATCAATTCCATCAACCCTGTTGTGTGTTGGCAAAAAAAAACAATTGTTACTCAATTTAGAAAAAGTTATTCGGTTTTAGAAAATTTAAAGTTTTTCATTTTATAAACCCAACCCACCCCGGTGTGAAAAATGTGGGGAACAGTGTTTCTTTAACTAAAGTATATGGGCGCATAATTAATATTTAAATATATTTATTAATTGATTACTTACTTGGGACCATATGCATGACAAAAACTTGGCATAAAGTTAGCAATAGATTATACAAGCAATTGATATTAAAAATCGTCATAGAATGTAGTAATAAGTCACAACTGTACTTACATCCTAAAGTGAATTTCAATGTCAAATTGTAATTTAGCAATATGTCAAAAACCACTTCTCGAAAAATAAATTTAAGATGATTCTTCGAAAACAATATTTGCTCTTCGAATTTCTTATATTCGAGCTTTCCAAAAACTTACCGTTATTTTTCAGTTACTCAAGAAAATCGAATATGTAAACCCTCAATCCTCAAAATACTTCTGATTTTACAATGTTGTTTAAGCTGTTTTTAGACTATTATACACGCTGTTCTGTTCGACTTCTGCACAAAATGCAACCTTGATATAATGAGGCTTGTAATTTAAATGTTATCTGATTTCAAAAATTTAAAACGGTTGAGTTTTGCTAGAAAGCAAAAAGAAATAATGTCCCACCATTTGTTCGCGTATCTGTCATAGTTTGAAAGATATTTGACTTCAAAGAAAAACATATTTTTGTCTTGATTTGTTATTTTTTTTTTTTTTGTTATAACTTTTCAGTTTATTGTTCGATTTAAACTTAATCGATTTTTGTTAAAGTTCTAAGTGAAAGAAGAGAACAAAATTTTTTATTACCTGCATTCTTTAAAATGTAAGTGGGGTTATGTTGTATGCATATATGCCATGTGTGGCATTTTTAGTCTAAATGAAATACCGCCAATAAATTGTGAATAAAATCAAAACTTGTGCAACGAGTTCGATGAAATAAGGCTCATTTTATTTATAACATAACTAACTTCATTCGTTTTTGTCGATTCAGATATTGAATAAATATATAAAAATAATTTATTTTTCCAAAATTTCAGAAATACACAACTCAGAAATTATGGAGCAGATTGCAAAATGAAATTAGTAAAACTGGGAGGTAATTTTAATTCAAATTTTCCTATCTTTTTTTTTATATGGAATAGCTAAATCATTTCATTGTGTCATGATTTCATAAGTTTCTTTGGAACTAGCAAAAACTGCTTAAAATTTCCTCGATTGCTTTGTAAGTGGCACAAAAATGGCTGAATATTTTTCTATGAATTTTTGCATATGAGGCTATTCACATAATACGTAGCGCTCGAGGGGGGTTAAAGAAAGATTTGTTACGGATTAGATAATTTATATTGAAAATTTGGTAAAAAGCGTTCCGAGGGAGGAGGGTATAAAAACTCCGAAAATAGCGTTTTAAATATTGCTGCCTGTTAACTTCATTTTTTTCGGTTATATATTTATTGTATCTTCAATAAAATTGAACTAACAATAAGTAATCAAATCTTAACTGTAAAACTTTAACTTTGAAATGCATCCAATGCCAGACAAAAATATTTATTTCAGCGGCTGCTTCTTTGGCTGTCTACGTCTCTGGTGTTCGGCTGAGAGCAAGAGTGTCCCTCCTTCTCAGCCGAGTGTGGCCTCTAAAGTTAATGATGTTTCGGGCCAGGGGATTTGGGTGCAACTCAATTTTTTTTATGTACTCGTATTTTGTCACGTGCTTAGAAAACACTGTCTTAACCAGAGGCACATCTAAATCTCTATGAATTCGCTTGTTTCTGATATACATACCATATGGCTGCTGTAATCGTACGGAGTATTTTATTTTGTCGCCTTTGAATTTTTTCTACATTTGATACTGAGGCAGTGCCCCATAACTGGATACCGTAGGACCATATTGGTTTTAGAATGGAGTAGAGAAGAAGCTTACAATCTAGGCTTAGAGTAGATTTCCTTCCAATGATCTGATTCATTTCATTCCAATGAGCTTTTAATTTCATTTGGGTCACCTTTGCATTTATGTGGGACTTCCATGTTAGACGACGATCAAGATGAACACCGAGGTATAGTTTGGTTATTTATTTGTATAGGTGGACGACAGGTTTTTCTGCACATTGTAAAAGTAATATGTAGACATTTTTGTTCGTTAATTTTTATCCGCCATTGTTCCAATTGGGTTATATAATCTTGCAGTTTGCTGGAAGCTTCTTGATGGCTTTTGTGACCACTTAGAAAAGCTGTATAGCAAGTTAACTTCATGCCAAGTCTTTGTTATGCATACGTCTGTTGGTATTATTCTTCAATTACATAGAAAAAAAGGAAAGCAGTTTCACTTCAATATCCGTCTGTCTCCTTATTGTTAACCAAAAAGGTGTTGACTAATTGTATAAAGGCTGTAAGAAAAATAGCAACGTTAATATCGAATTCAAATTTGATTTTTTTTGTGTGGTTGGTATAAGTTTTCTTTTACCCAAGAGTGGTTGTTTTATGTAATTCTCATTTATTCTTTGATAATTTTTATACAAGCAGAAGAGGTCAAAAACATAATGTCCGAACATAATGCCGAAGGTCTACTGATGAGTTGACATTAAAAGCAACAAAATGGAGGCGTATAGAATAGTTTGTAAGCCACAACAAAGATTAACTGGCAAAATATCTGGAATAAATTTTAATTTAAAAATTATAAAAAGTTAAGAGACACTGAAGTACTAAGAGAAACACAACATATGCATTATGAAAAATAAGTAAGCCCATTTATTCGTATACAAATATTTTTGCCTTAACGCATCTAAATGAAAACGTTGATGAGTCATTTCGAGTAAGGATTTTCGTAATTTTCTGTTCGTTTTATATATAAAAATATATATATATATATATTTTATATTATTTTATACAACTTGGTTTGTTCTACTGAGGTTGAGTTTAATATGTGGGAGTGCTGGCTGGCTGACATACTGATTTAGGTTGGGCTTTAGGGATACACTTTAAGTATTTTACTTGTGGATAAAATTTAAAGACAAATATTTATAAGATGACATGTTATCTAAACTTGCTTGTATACTTGTGTACATCAGAATATATGTATCTTTGTATATAAATAAAAACTGTATGTATGTGATGACATTGCGTCTGTATATGAGCCATTTGACTGTATAACGAAATTAGGTCAAGGACGGATAAACCAATACATATGCAGTATGTGTGTAGATGAAAAACAAAAGTAGTTTTTGTTTGGCAGGAATAGTTTTTTGTATGTATGCAATGTTAATGGTTTCCTACGAGTATATACATACTGCACACTATACTACATATCTACATGCATACTTGCATGAAAATACTTTGTTTGAAAATACAGTAAATCCCAAATTGCAATCAAATATTTTTTCTGCGATAAATAACACAGCGGAACAGTGGCTTTGTTGATTAAATAAAAATAGCTGATCGTAATGTATTTTCATCTGCTGATTATGATGGCATCATTAGCTTTTTTTTTCCTACCAGCTCTAGATATAGTATAGTTTTAAAGATATAATAATATAGTAATATAGTAATAGAAATATTTTTTTTAAGTAAAACTACATATTTTACTTAATTTCTTCGACCTTAGAATTTGTAAATATTTATTCCTCAAAAGGTCATAACATTTATTTAAATAAAAAACTCTTTTTTTTTTTTTTTTTTTTTTTTTTTTTTTTTAATATGTAAAAGAAACTCTTGTACGTGTTATTAAATATTATTAATTTGGTTATTAATTTATTTCGAACAGCTTCGGTGCTCTTCTTCAGGAAAAAATTAACTTTTTAAAATTTTAACTTTTCCTGAAGAAGAGCACCGAAGGTGTACGAAATATCGAAATAAATTCATAACCAAATTAATAATATTCAAAGTTATTTAATTAGTTTGGCTTAAGCTCATTTTCAATTTAAACTTTCGATAAATCTATTTTTTATTTAAGAAAGAAACTCTAAAGTAGGGATGTAACGATACGCCGTTTTGCCGATCCGATACCGATACCGATATTTAAAAATAAATATCGCCGATACCGATTCCGATTCCGATACCGATACGAATATTGAAATTGAGTTCAAGTTTAGATTAACAAAACTCAAGCGCATTTTTTTTATTATACAAAATTACATTATAAGAGAGAATATTTAAAATTGATAAAACATTGGAAGTAATTTTTAAGGAGCTACATTTTATTTGCTTCCAAAAAATCTATATTAAAAATATGCAGATAATTAGTAGAAAAGCAAGAAAATATGTTTAATTTCTTTATAATTTTAAAAAATACTCGCCATGCTTTTTAAAAAATCGATTTTTTTAAAGGACATTTATCAACTAATATTCTTCTAAATAACTTTATAGCTTAATTATTAAAAGACTTCTAAGTTTATATTTGTTCACTTAAATGTACATGAAAATACAGATCTGATTTTAAATTCGCATAAAAAAATTGTGAAAATGGGTAATTTTTTATCCTTTTTCCTTGAGGAAAAAATCATTATAGAATACCGAAAAAGAAATTTGTCCTAGCATCGCTTCCACCGAATTGGTAATTGAACAGAACTTCTTGCAATGGCAAGGATATGTAAAACTAATTACAAATTATCCAAATTTGCAATACTTCCAGATCGCGAATTCTACATTTTCATGACTTCTATGAGTATCTTTTTTTTGCTGGAATAAGATTTATAAAACAACGACTTGAACTTGAATTCATTGTAAAATTAACAAAAAAATAAATAATTTTTTTACAAAAAAAACAGCATAAAATATTATTAATTTTTAAAATTGATATTAATAAGATTTAAAAAATAACGAAGTGAATTTAATTCATGGTAAAATCGGACAAAAATAAATTATTTGTTAAGAAAAGCTCTGAAAAATTTTTTACAAGTATCGTCGTATCGACAGTAAAATATCGCCGATACCGATGTATCGGAAAATCTGAAGTATCGCCGATATATCGGTATTCATTACATCCCTACTCTAAAGCATGTAAATATAGAACATTCAAAGAAACATTTTTGGATGTACGGGCAAATAAACATTCAAAAATCCCAGCATTGAGAATATCAATGATATTCCACTCTGGTAATACCGAAATGAAAAAAAGCTTAAAATAGTTGAACATGCTAAGAAAAGACTGTTAATAAAGTTTCGAACATTTAGAAAAAAGCTCATTAATAGGCGCGACTTGCCGCGAGATGGCGACAGTCTGTTAATTGAGCTTACTAAAATTAGTAGGATTTTCGCTACAATGTTTTTGCTACTGTCGCTGGTAGTGTAGGTAAAGGGCTCTGATGAGTAGACTGTGGTAGTCGCGAAACAGCTGCCAGTTCAACCTTCCCTACATCCAAAAATTTTTCTTTGAATGTTCAATATTTACATGCATTAGAATTTCTGTCTTAAATAAAAAATAATTTGATCGAAAGATTAAATTGAAAATGAACTTAAGCCAAACTAATTAAATAACTTTGAATAAAAAAGATACAGTTCGACTAAAAATTCATAACTCAATGATCAAATTAATAATATTTAATAAGACATGCAAGAGTTTTATTTAAACAAATGTTATGACCTTGAGCCTGAAATAAGGAATAAATATATGTATGTAAAAGTATATACATACATATGAAAAAGTTAGAAATTAGGGAACGGAACGTTCCACTTTCAAACACCACTTTAAATTAGTTGTTTAATATTTTTTATAAAAATGTAAAAATATGCAATAAAGAAATGTTATAACTAAGTTATGAGTTTAGTCGAACTGTATGGGTTTATATCCAAAGAAATTTAATTATTTTCGGCTTGAGTTCGGTTTTAATTTCATTTTTCAATTAAATTCAATTAATTCAATTAATTATACAAAGAAAATTTTGACTGCGTGGAGGAATAAACTGAGCTCTAAGACTGACAGTATGAATTGATTAAAAGTAGATGAAATTCAACTCTTGACTGCAAACCACCGACTTTGGTCGAGTGGTCTAAGCGGTAACGAACTTTGATGAGATTAGTGGGAGCTATCGAAACGTCAGTTCAACCCTCCGTGCAGTCACAATTTTCTTTGTCTATATGCTTCACATTTATCTCTAAATAAAAATATAATTTAATTGAAAAATTAAATTAAAGCCGAACTGAAGCCAAAAATAATTGAATTGTTATAACTTCAAAAATATGCATTTATTGCCAAAATATGCACTTACCACCAAAATCATCAACCGAGTCCTGTTGATGAATATATCAGGATATCTTACTGTTATAGCAGGGTGTTAAAAATCGTGTATTTTTGGTTTAGTCATTAAAACTTTTTTTAGCACCTCTAGTTTCAGAGATTTGTGCATTATATAAAAAAATACTTTAAATGTTTCTTTTCTCACTAAATCCAAAAAAAATTTGTTTTTTATATCGCATTTGTCAATTTACAAGTCATTAATTCCAATGGTTACGTATAAAAGATGTTGTATGAACACTCCAGAAAATTCTAGTGTTATTTGTGGTTATTTTATCGTATATTTAAAATTTGCAGCTTTTACGAAATAAAAAAAAATTTTAAGAAAAATTTCAATTGTTAATACAAAATTATTAGAATATAATCACAACGTATCAAGAAATAGATGCTAGATTTAAAATCAGCGACCTCATTATTATAAAAACACATTTTTTTCGATAGCGTAAGAAAAGAAATTTTTTAAATATTTGTTTCAATATAATGTACAATATCTCTGAAACTAGAGGTGCTAGAAAAATAATAAAGCTATTTTCGTAATCAGTGAACAAAAATACTTAAAGATCAGTTAATTAAATTTCAAAAAATTAAAATAAAAAAGGTTTTAAGGACTAAACTACAAACACTGTCAAAACGGAATCTTATTGATTTTACTTGAATCCTTGTGCGTAACAGGCAGCGACGCAAACCAAACTACAACAACACGATTTTTAACATCCTTGCAATAACAGTAAAATATTCTGTTATACTCATCAATGTGACTCCATCGCAATAAAGAGATTTTTGTGTAGATTAATAATCCAGAAAGTATTTTAAAGTTGAGAGGAGGATAAACCTCTAGTATATCAAAATAGGTAAAATACTCGATTTGAAGTATTAAAGTAGCGAACTATATGTACCATAAACTATTCACCTATTTGTTGCAAAAATAATTAGCATAAACGATTTCGATATCAATCGAAAATCAAATTTGTGTTATAAGAAATCGATTTTTCGCAAACGAATTCATATTTTTTTTAAATAATATCAAAATACGAAGAAAGTTCATTTTCAATCTTCACGGTAAATTCATTATGTACTGCCGAGAAAAATGGTTTATTGTGTATTTATTGTGCATTGATTTTGCGCTCGCGTTTCAAAAAACTTTAGTGTCAAAAATAAATATATATTCCACTTTCTTGTATCTTTTTATTTATTCCGAAACAACTTTTTAATAGGTGCTCTTGTTTATCAGAAATTAACGACATCAAGAGAGGATGATAGAATACTTCTAAATGTATGTGTGCCGAACCCAACATTCCAGTTCTATTCATCATTTATGCTAACTTCATGCCAAGTTTTTGTTAGTCATACGCACGTAATTATTTTATATTTGCCCGATGCACTATGTGACGTATGGCTAGCCTAGAAAGATAAATGGTAGCAAATAAATGTTTCCGGATCGTTCTGATTTTTTTGTTTGTTGCTATTTTACACGCAACATATTAGGTGTAAGAAAACTGAAATCAAAACAAAATGAAAATGTACCGTTAGATCTCAATGATCGCTAAAAGTTGACATTCAAAACTCTTCAGAAATACAATTCGAAAGCAAATTATTATTGCTACGTTCCAGCGGCCATAAAATCGAAAATACTGGTCGGATTTGAAAAAGGTCTTCAGAATTTGAAAGGCAATTTGTTCTCTAATTGAACAGTGCCAATGAAAAAATTTTTGGAAAGGCACTCCTTCAGAATGTGCCTTTAAAAAGTCCCACAAATCGTAAGTGTACAACAATTTCATAAAAATTCGTTCGAATATAAGTAGTAAATACCATCTTGTTCAGGCCAAGTAAATAATGTGTGTCAAAACCCACAGTGTTCTCTTCATATTTGCAACAAAAAAGTCCTGCCGGAAAAAAATTAAGAAAGTGTTGCCACTTTCCAATTTAAAATTTTATGTTTTAATATGATCAGAATAGCTTTGATTTAAAAAAAAACGACGTTCCGTATATATCCTTATATATGCAATCTTAGCGAAACACTGAAGAAGAATTGCAATAATGTAAATTATGACGTTTTAAATTTAGTACTTGATCCAACATTAATTTAAAAAATTTCTTGAACACCCTAATCCAATTTTTTTTCTTCCAGTTTTGTAGCTTTTAAGCCAGTTCAAGCACGTAGTTCACTTTTTTCGCGAGATATAACACTTATCTTTCTAGGTAGCTCATTCGACACACAGTGCGATGGAATGAAATATATGCAATTTGTGTTATTACTTTGACTGACACTGTATGTGTGTAAAAATACTCTTAATAAAAGAAGTAAGTTTTTAATTCTTATACGCTTTTAAAAATGTCAATGTTTGTTAATGCTAAAAAAGTTTCGGACTAGGCCGAGTATTTGGCTTTTTGGCCGAATATTAGGTATTCGGTTCGGATCGGTTTCGGTCGGACATTTTTTTACCGACATGTCAGACGTCAGAAAAAAATCTGAAGCTTTACCAGACAATCTACGCCGTTGTCTAAAAATACTAACAAATATTAAACAAAATAGTTTACATAATCAAACAAAAATATTTACTGGATTTTTTGTAATATATCAAACAAAATTTTTGTCTGGGTCATCATCATTATCATCCATTAAGCATTTATGAAATTTCACTTTTTTAAATGTCTTCAAGTCTGACTGTTTATCTAAAGACTATAAAAAATGAATGAGAATTAACGCAACAACTTTAAGGAATTGATTCACTCAAAAATCTTCCGTAAACAATCTTGGCACAATCGCATTCCTTTTGCTATCATTGTTGTTGTTGTTATTTATGTCTATGTCGTTGTCGGAATTGTTTTTTACGACACAGTTTTTTGTTGTTTTTGTGTTTCCGTCCTAAATAAAAGTCAAACAAAAACTTCATGGATTCAGTAAAGAACATTTACTGAAAATGAAATTTATTTTTAGGCAAACTTTTGTTTGAAAAAAAAATTTATAAACCCTCCGAAAATAGCGTTACGTAATATGTGAATAGGCCTAAAGACTTGTCCCTAAGTAGCTTGCCACCACTGTGTGTAAGTACATATGTAAAAAGTCTTAAGACAAATTTTTTGTTAATCAACACATGTTTATTGTTCACTCGGTCAAATCCATACACGTATAAGTATTATAGTCGTGTACAATGTAATTAATAAAAATAGTTTAAGGGCATACATGCACACGTATGAATATACATATTTAATTTGAATTTTTGATGTAAAAATAAAGTTTTTTTTTTAAATAAAAACAATACAAAATTTGTTTTTTTTTTAAATTTATTTTGATTTTTGTTGTATTTGTTAATTGATTTATTTTGAATATTTTGGTCATGAGAAATACATATGTATGTACGTACATACATACATATTTATGTACTTACGTACAACATACATCAGTATACATACATACATACATATCTATGTATTTATGTACATACATATGTAATAAGTTAATCATTGAGTTTGTATGAAAAGTTATTGAAGTATACATACATTTGTATGTATACTCAAAGTTATTTCTAATATTATACCCTTCGCCGAAAATGGGAAGGAGGAACATTCAGCGAACAGTAACAATTTGTAGATAGCACCACCAGCTGGCCAGTGATGGTGTTAATGAAAACAAAAAACTGTTTACTGAATCGATTTGGAAGAAAATCCTTCCCCGCAAAGCATTTTTTCTAAAACCTTCAAGAAAAAAATTTACGTAGGCAGTTTTACGTTTTAGGTAACGAAAAAGTTTTTATTTGTAGCGGTTTAAGTATGTATATGTCTGCATTTCATTGATACTTTACCAAATCATCTGTAGACTTTAACCATATTTTTGAAAAGTTTGAAACCTCCTATACACAGAACAATTTCAATGTAAAATTTTGCTTCATAGGCGTTTCATGTTAATTCGACATGATTTACAATAGTCTTGAAGGAACATTTATCCTTTTGAATTAACTATATTTCATGTTTATTTAATATTGCAGTACATACAGCTAAATCAAAATGAAGTTGATACTGAAATAATACGAAGAATCATGTTGAATCAAAGTTATTTCAGGTTGAAGTAACGTGAATTTAATATTGAAACAACACTAAGAATCATGTTGAATTATATTTATATCAAGCTGAGGGTGCTGTTGGCTGAGTAGTTAGCGCGTTTAACTACAAAAACTGAGGTCTTGAGTTCAAGACTAGTTTCAAGCAAGACAACAACATTGCACTTATCTCATGTGCATTAGTGTGTTATTGTGTTGGTTGTTGTTGGACTGTTAAAGTGATGAAGGCATAGCACTGATCACTTTGGCAGTACCGGCAGCGATTAATACTAACATATCCTAATGCACCCTCCTTCGTCGGTATTGTAGCAGAACCGTCGGCGAATTAAAAATAATAATAAAATGGCTACACAGCTTAAACAACTAAATGCCTCCACTTGACACCAGAGGGGCTTGCAACACGGTTCTATAAAAAAACACGCAATAGCAGAGTTGTAAATTATTTAAGCTTTCTATCTCTCTCCCACTTCACCACTTGTTCTATCTACACCATCCCTTTCCTACAGAAGGTAACACATTAATTAATTAACTGGTAAGCATTAATTGCCTGATTGTGTTACTTCTCTTTTTAAATAATAAAAAAAAACAAAAGGTTACATTAATAATTTTTCATTTAAAATTAATATGAAACAATAGTAATTTTAAGCCAGCAGCAGTAAATTTTTGCTGATAACTCGTTTTTGTCGTCTACATATCCGTAAGAATAAACAACAACAAAACACACAACTAAGCACAACAGTGAACTGTAGCAATGAACGAAGCAAATAAACACTAACACTTAAACGACAAATTATTTCTTGTATATTTAATATGATTTTAAAACATAATTGCTTCATGTTGATTTTACATTGCTTTTTTTCTCTATGTAGCTTATACACAAGCTTTCAAAAATCATTTGAGAACAGCTTGATGGCTTCGCCTGTAAAATTTTCTAAATGTAACCTGCGACTTTTTTGATTTCATATGACGATATTTTTTATTTATTTTATGTATTTACATATGTATGTATGTATGTATGTATGTATGTATGTATGTATGTATGTATGTATGTATGTATGTATGTATGTATGTATGTATGTATGTATGTATGTATGTATGTATGTATGTATGTATGTATGTATGTATGTATGTATGTATGTATGTATGTATGTATGTATGTATGTATGTATGTATGTATGTATGTATGTATGTATGTATGTATGTATGTATGTATGTATGTATGTATGTATGTATGTATGTATGTATGTATGTATGTATGTATGTATGTATGTATGTATGTATGTATGTATGTATGTATGTATGTATGTATGTATGTATGTATGTATGTATGTATGTATGTATGTATGTATGTATGTATGTATGTATGTATGTATGTATGTATGTATGTATGTATGTATGTATGTATGTATGTATGTATGTATGTATGTATGTATGTATGTATGTATGTATGTATGTATGTATGTATGTATGTATATATGTATGTATGTATGTATGTATGTATGTATGTATGTATGTATGTATGTATGTATGTATGTATGTATGTATGTATGTATGTATGTATGTATGTATGTATGTATGTATGTATGTATGTATGTATGTATGTATGTATGTATGTATGTATGTATGTATGTATGTATGTATGAATGTATGTAGGTTTGTCATTTCCACAATATTCTTTTGCGACCCCATAAAGTTTATATATTCTGTGTCCTTATCGATAAGGAATTCGAATTAACTATGTCCGCCTGTCTGTACGTGAAATCGAATTTCCGAAGTCCACAGATAAGTTACAGACTTCGGTGTTTTTTCAAATCGATTGATATTGAAAATCTGCAAAAAGGTATATAAGAATCGTCATAGCCGTTTATTTGTGTTTATTGTTTTGTTTCATTAATTTGAATTTGGCAAAAATTATTTAAAAAGTTAGAACAAAAATTAAATCCACTAATAGCAAACTTCGTTCATACTTTTTTGCAATTTCATATTTTTTAGAGCTTAAAATATCATATCTGAAATTAATTTACTATATACGATTTAAAATACATCAATGGGGCATTATTTATTTTGGCCCGTATATTATTTTTTTTAAATTTAATTAAATTTAACTTATTTAGCTTTCAAAAAAACTTTTTTCAACTTTGTAGCGTACGCTACCGCATTGACATAAGAAAATATACTTCAAATAAGAAATTATTAGAAATACCCAGAAGAAGAAAAAACAAACAAATTTTGGCAACCATTCGGCACTTTTAAAAATTGCAAAAAATAGTCAGCTTTCGGGGTGCTGCCACCTGATATGAATTTGCTTTGGCCGTTATTTTATTTTCATTTTGTTTTTAATTTTTTTTGCATGCAAGAAATGTAATGTTTTTTATTATTCTTCTATTAAATAATTAATTTTTTGTATTTTTGAACCCGAACCTTGCTGAATTTTTGGGTTCAACGGGTGCGGGTTCAAAGTCTTTATAAACAGCGAACCTGAACCCGTTTGGGTTTTGGTTCGGGTTTGGTTTCAGTCCCTGGTTTTAATACACACACAGCACTCAGCACTAGCAATACGTGTGTTTGGCTGTGTTTTTTAATACACACATACAGCACTCAGCACTAGCAATACGAAATACACAAACAACTTTGGCTTATTAGTTTTTTTGTCGTTCTTCACTGTATACAGGCAAGTGCAAAGCAACAACAAATAAATATATGAAATATTTTTTCTTTGTATGCATTGGTTTTTACAACAAAAAATATTGAATAAAAATTAAGTTTTCTTTAAATGTGTTGGTGTTTACTCTTCTATAAGAAACTATTGGGCACGCCTGGTTTATAAAGTTGATGCTTAAAGCGACGTTTCTGGAAACGGAAGCAATGGATTGATTTCCTTTTTTATATTCGATCAAATTTTGTTGAGATGCCAGATGCCCAAACCAAACCAAAAAATAAATAAAAAGCAGAGTATATTTTTAGGGTTGAAAATATATTTGAAACGGCCATTTCATTTGTTGCCGTACAAGGTGACTCACTTAAATATAACATAATTTCTGTGCCAATATGGAATAACCGCTTAAGTGGACTTAATCGAATTTTAGACTTCATGTTCTTTTATGCCTTAAACTTTATTCCATTCACTTGAATCTTGCTACCTACATAACAAAGGAAAATATTACGCAAAAGTAGAATTATATGGGCCTATACATTATTCTTCATCTCGTTTAGCCAGAAGAAAAGTTAATTAGATATTAGCTATTTTTTAGCCACTTTTATTTTAAACTAGGGATGTAACGATACGCCGTTTTGCCGATCCGATACCGATACCGATATTTAAAAATAAATATCGCCGATACCGATTCCGATACCGATACGAATATTGAAATTGAGTTCAAGTTTAGATCAACAAAACTCAAGTGCAATTTTTTTATTATACAAAATTACATTGTAAGAGAGAATATTTAAAATTGATTTTAACCCAGTATACAAAATTGGAAGTAATTTTTAAGGAGCTACATTTTCTTTGTTTCAAAAAAATCTATATTAAAAATATGCAGATAATTAGTAGAAAAGCAAGAAAAAATGTTTAGTTCCTTTGTAATTTAAAAAATACTCGCCATGCTTTTTAAAAAATCGATTTTTTAAAGAACATTTATTAACTAATATTCTTCTAAATAACTTAATAGCTTAATTATTAAAAGTCTTCTAAAAGTTTATATTTATTCACTTAAATTTACATGAAAATAAAGTTTTGAGCTTAAATTCGCATAAAAAAAATTGTGAAAATGGATAATTTTTTATCCTTTTTCCTTGAGGAAAAACCATTATAGAACACCGAAAAAGAAATTTGTCCTAGCATCGCTTCCAATTCGGTGATTGGTAATCGAAAAACAGAACTTTTTGCAATGGCAAGGATATGTAAAACTAATTAGAAATTAACCCTAATTTGAAATACTTCCGGATCGCGAATTCTACATTTTCATGACTTCTTTGGAGTGTCTTTTTTTGCTGGAATAATATTTAAAAAGCAACGACTTGAATTTGAATTCATGGTAAAATTAACCAAAAATAAATATATTTTTTTTACAAAATAACAGCATAAAATATTATTAATTTTTAAAATTGATATTAATAAGGTAAAATTGAAGAAAAATAAATTATTTATTAAGAAAAACTCTGAAAAAAATTTTAAAAGTATCGTCGTATCGACAGTAAAATATCGCCGATACCGATGTATCGGAAAATCTGAAGTATCGCCGATATATCGGTTTCGGTATCGGTATTCGTTACATCCCTATTTTAAACTAGTTATTTTTTAGCAAAAAAATTGTTTACTACCAAAAAATACAACATACTAAAGGGGCTGCTAGATAATATATGTGTTTGTGTGCGTTTGTTATGAAAATCAAAAGCATTTTGATATTCTTTAATATTTCGCCTCCGTATATGTGTCACTATTTTTTGAAAACAAACGCATACAAACACATATATTGAAGCTTAATATTGTGGTCAGAGACCTAATCGTCGCTTTCGATATTGAGTACACTTGCGTATCGAATAAAATTTCGACACGTATCGAATGGTTGGATTACCGCATTCGATAGCTATCGTATCGAAATGTTTAAAAAGTGTACCAAGTTTCTTTTATACCGGTTGTTGAATCGACTAAGAATTTGCAATACATTAAAGAAAAATTTGTGTTTCTACCAGCTAGTACAACAACCAAGTCGATTGGCCAACTGTAATAAGGTTTATAGGTAATGCTGCATGCTTTTTTGCAAAACAATTACAATAAAAGAAAATATTGTATTCGATCGCTCTAGTGGTATCGAGTGGAATTAAAACAGGAGCTACTCGATTATCGTTTGCCGTAATCCCAAAAGAAAAACATTCGATCAATTCTGCTCGATATCGTATGCGGCGATTAGACCCCTGGCATTCGCTGAATATGTTAATGTTTTCGCGCGCATGAGAAGAAAACAAAGTTTGATAAAGAGCCAAATAAAATACAGAAGCAGCTTGGCAAGCAAACTGTTTTTCATTTGCGCACAGACTACAAAAAACTTGCTCGTACAAGCATAGATTTTTCACTTTAATCATTAATTTAAATTTGAATTTTCCGCGACAACCTAACTCTATGGAAATTTTGTTTCAAATGGACCAATTTTACAATAGACTATACAATCACCTTGCCACAAATTCAATATGGCAGTCAAAATATCTAATTTTTGTTTCTTCAAACAGCTTGCCAAGCACGAAAAGACCGCCATGGATTACACAACAGGTTTGTACAAAAGTAAATTTCTACCATGTTTGCCAAGCCGCTTGCGTAGTCTATTTGGCTCTTAAAACGGCAAACCACTTTTTTACATTCATATTCGTTCATTCATTCAGAGGTTACACCCAGCAAACTTTTTAAAAACTGGCAAAAATTACCGAAAAGTGCTTCGTTTATAAAAATATGTATTCGCTGAGCGCAATAATGGCTAATGGCAATCGATAGTGGGCAAAAGTAGAACTCAGAACCGGGTTTGACACTTTCTGAAAATTGAAAAAAAAAATCGCTGAAAAGAGTTTTGCTAATAAAAATAAAAACCTTCGGTGAGAGCAATAATGGCAGTCGGTAGGGTTTTATTTACTTTAAAAAATATTTCCAAATTGTTGTAAAAAAATTAAATATGAATACTTTCTTCTTTTTGTTTAATACTCATGATTTTTGCATTCGATGTAGCTTAGCCATTATTTACTCAAAAATTTTAAGAAAATCTAGTTTTTTAAGTCGACTTAATCGGTTATTACATGTATATTGCCACAGATTTTACCTGAGCTAATGCCCGTAATTTTAACAAATAGTTATCCAAGGCGTAAATTACCCATTAGACATTTTAACGTAGGCGGTAAATTAACATTTGTTTACAATCCCTACCTAATAGTTAAAAGTGTCAAATGTGGTTACTATTAAAATAAGAAAACTTGAAATAAAATAGTAAGAATGTGTTCGAAAGTATGTATGTACGTACATATACATATGTAAAATAAACTATAGAGGTTCTCAGTAGTTGATGCAAATGATCTTGCAAAAGCGCCTTACCTATCAGGTCTGAGATCTTGAGTTCGATTCCTGTTATAGACTCTATGTGTTTTCTGCAGACAAGCTAAATCACTTCACGGGTTATATTTGTTCATAAATAAATTTGGCTTTCAATGAAAAATTTAATTTGTGTTTTAGTTAAACGGTTAATAAATTCGACTGAAAAAAATCGTGTTGTTGTTTGGATGTTGTTTGATCTGTTCAAAGACAACAAAATTTTATTTATTTGGACAAACACTCGAAGTTGTCTTTAAAATGAAACAAGTTTTATTTTCGAAACATAACTTGCTTCGTGCGCTGCCCTAATGTATAGATTATTGCTTCTCAGATAATCTGTTAGGAACGTTTAAATTTGTAACACTTATAAATTAAGCACAAATATATTCAATTATGAAAATGTTTTTTTTTTTTAATACACAAACTTAAAAAAGTACATATTTACGTTTAAAATCATTAAATGCAAAATATTTATCAAATACAAATACGAACAAATGTCTTTTTTGCCTTCAGTTCGTCAAGTTGTATAAACAATTTTTATATTTTTACCTTTTCATAAATGTAGAATTGCGATGCAGAACGTTTAAATACATGTTGCTGCTGCTGCTGCTGCTGATTATTTAATAATTTATCGAAAATAAAAATAAAAGATAAAAATGTTAAACAGGAGAATAACTTACATACCCGGTTGTCATTCGAATTACTTTAATCGATTAAAAAAAACATGTCGTGAGCCAATGTCTTTCCAAAAAGTACTAAATGAGAAAAGTAAAATTTTGAGGAGAGTAAAAAGACTGTTTAGTTCATAATATATTGAGAAAATCAATAATGTAATCCGTACAAAAACATAAATGTGAAAATAAGGCCAAGTTCCTATCCCAGAACTTCGGTCGTAAAAAGTACTGAGATCAAAATGAGGGTCAAGCGCTTTATAGGTATAATAACAGAGAACCTGCTACGCAACCTGATTTCTCAGCTAATCTCAAAGTTATTTTATTTTAGCATGTTTGCTTCGTGCCTTTCCTTTTATAGATGACGATGTGGCTGAGGTGGTAAGCGCGTTCACTATTAAACAACTGATGGGATAAAATAACTCATGGGATAAAATAACTTGGTTCGAACCCAAATAGTGCCAGTTGACAAAATATCAATAAAATTATTAATAAAAGAAGAGAACTTCTTGCAATCGCAAGTAAAAATCATTAGAAATGATACTAACTTCAGCGCATAAGATAAAATTTTAATTAAAAAGGAAAACGTACACACAAAATATTTTTCAAATATTCTTTTCAGACAAGCATTTGTTTGAAATTCTCTTTGAATTCAATAAATATTTTTATATCCTAAAGTTTTTATCTGATTAATGCAATAAATGCTTCCTTTTGAGCTCTTACTTACACTAAAAAGCAACAACAAAAACCAGTTTGATTCTCAGTAAATGTGTTGTTTGATGTTACAAAACTCATTTATAGGTCCTAGAAATAAATTCCTGAATTTATAAATTTTTTTTCGGTGATTATGAAAAAAACATTTTTAGACAATTATTTTATCTGATTCAGTAAATTATTTTGTTTGAATTTAGTTTTTTTCTTAATGGAATACAACAGCAAATTGTCAAGATTTTTTTCAATGAATTACTCACTGCAACATAAACAGAACGAGTTGGCTTTTTAGGGTTCCGTACACCAAAGGTGAAAAGGAACTTAATTGTTTTCGCTAAGCTGTCCGTCCGTCCGTCTATCTGTCATAGAGGTACGGAGCTGAAATTTTCACAGAATATGTTTTTAGCTTCAAGTTCGACCTTTTCCAAATCCAATTCAGGTTTTTGAAAAACAAATTCCAGTTTTTCCAAATCAAATTTAGTTTTTTAAAAGTTAAACTCAGCATTTTTCAAACTAAATTTGGCATTTTAAAAATCAAAATCAGGCTTTGCTTCAAAAAAAGCGTATTTTGATTATTAAAATGCCGCATTTGGTTTGAAAAATGCCGAATTTGATTTGTAAGATACCCAATTTGAAAAATAATACTTTTAGTACAATACTATATATTATAGTACGGTTGGTAACCCTAACTACAAGATACATTACAGACCAACCTAAATTACGACGCAAAGCGCAACGTAATTTAACGCTTAACTTTTACGCTGACATGGGTAACCTAAATTAGAGCGTTAACGTTGTGCCAGAAACAGTAATGTTTACTCACTTTGATTAATAAAAAACTCTAAATAGAAATAAGAAATAGAGATGAAGACGCTTAATTGACCTGAAAGTAGCTACATTTACATTACTGTAAGTAAATGTGTGAGCATTAACAAAATAAACAACACTACTTTTGCAGCCAACTTCACTTCTTTACGCGCTGTCAAAATTGGATTTTCCAATTGCAAAGCGTTGACGCCGCGTTATTTCGGTTGGTTTCATACATTTTGTATGGGCATGAGAAATTTTGACAGCCAGACAACGCTTTGCGTCGTAATTTAGGTTGGTCTCTTGGTTGTATAAAATTATTACAATTGTTGAATACTTCAGTACTTTAAATTACTTTACTTTAAATACTTTTCAGATAAAGTTATATGTATTAGTGGCTTTAAGAAAGTTAATTATATTTAAAATATTTTCCGGATATGGGTTCGAAATTGCACTAAGCGGGTTTGATCCCTTCAAAACATTTGTCCTCTCTTTATTAAATTTAGGGCAGTTTACAAGGATATGTGATGGATTAGAAATCGGAGTTATACAATTGAAATTTTGACTTACAGGTGCATTAATCAGAGATCCGTGAGTTAGTTTAGAATGTCCGAGTCGTACGTGTAAGAATTTTGTAACTTCCCTTCTATTTATGGACGAATTATTAGATTTAAGATAGTTAGTTATGTTTTTCATTTCTATATTTATATTTTTATACCACATAGATGTGTTGTCAATTAGATTAGATTTGTATTCCTCTACTAGGTTATCTACGACGTATTTATACTAATCTTTATGATTGTAAACGTTTATGAAAACTAAAATTTAAAGGGTTTCCTAAAGCGAGCAAAGAAACATATTCAAATCCTAATGTAACACACAACCACTTGACATTTGCAAAGTTAGTGTATTATTATACGGACTATACCAATAAATACTAAAATTTAAACAAATTGAAAGTTAGAGGGTATCCCATCATTTAATGTAATTTCAACAATGTAATTTTAACAATTGGCTGTATCTTGGAAACCGTAAGAGGCAAACTCTTGAAATGTTCACAGCTAGTGCATCATATTAAAGGTAACAGTGACGAATGCTAAAAACAAACTAACTAAAAATTAAAGAGTATTCTATAAGCTGATGCAATTTTGAAATTAAGTCGTATTTTATAAAACGTAATAATAAGATAATTGAAACAAACAAAATTAATAATTAAAGGACATCCCTTCAAGTAATGCAAGGAACAAGCATAAATGTAAATCGCCAAAACAAAAAACGCAAAAAAAAACCGAAAATTTTAAAAATAATCAAAACGAAAAATATCGCAATGAAAACGTCAAAACTATAAAAACGAAAATTGAAAAAATAACCAAAATACAAAAAATCCCTAAAACTAAAAAAGGTCCAGAGCGAAAAAATCGCTAAAGCAAAAAACCCCAAAACGAAAAAAATCGCAAAAATTAAAAAAACACAGAATCGAAAAAGGACCAAAATGAAAAGAATCTCCAAAATTTGTAAAAACGAAAAAAGTCGCAAAAATAAAAAAAGTGTCACAACTAACCAAAAATTAAAAAATAGCCAAAACCAAAAAAAATCGCAGAAAATAACCACAATAAAATAGAAAAAAAAGCAAAACTAAAAAAATTGTAAAAAAAATTCGTCAAAACAAAAAAAAACTCTAAAACAAGAAAATACGCTAAAATTAAAAAGACCCCAAAAACGAACAAAAATAGCCAAAACGAAAAAATGTGTATAGTACTCGTACGAAACCCTTCGTGTGCGAGTCAAAGTCGCACTTTAGTGAATTTATTTATTCAATCAGAATGAGCTCGATTTATTATTTAACAACACTAGCTATAGATAGCACTTTCTTACCTAAACACTAAGTGAGTGATCTTGCTATCTATGAACATAAATATATTGTATAGAATATTAGAAGGTGGAATGCTAGAAATTATATTATTGGCGCAAATAAGTTTTAGTTGAATTTTGATATTGCGAGAAACTGGTAGTCTTTTTTTTTTTTGGTGCATTCTGCACAAGTGAGTAGTAATAAATAATATTGAGATTGTATGCTTACGCTCGATTAAATTTTGTAACAAATAAAACAAGAAAGATAATAAATTAAAAAAGTAAAAATACAGAGAAAATACGCTCAAATATTTTGCGCAATAGAATTTGCATCTAAATACTTATTTCTAAATGAAATTGTATTTAAATGGCAAAGTGATTGTAATTACAGAACGAACAATTGTAAAAGTGCAAATGCAATAATAAAAAATATGTTCATCAGATTATAAACAACTAAGATTTGCTATAATTTGTATGCAATAATCATTTAAATACTAAAATGTAAATAATTGAAAGAGAAGTTGAAAATTATAAAATGTTTTAAATTGGATTTTGGATTAAAAAAAAGAAGAGAAAAATCATATTGTATTAAAATTTATAATATCTGTAATTAATAAAAATAGATAAATATTTAATATATTTATTTAATAGTACATATGCAATATATGTACACGTGTGTATTATTAACAGTTTTAGCCAAATTGTCAAGTAATTTAAAATGAGCACAACTATTAAAAATTGGTTTATTGTGTTTTGCCTAGTTTTAGGATTAATTAGCAAAGGTAAGTGTTAAAATTAGATCTTGTCTCATAATTAAACAAATAATTATTATGCCACAACTACAACAAACATTAACACTTTTATACTAAAATTGACGGTCGGTCATACAATTGAGAACATTTAAACACATAAAAGAAAACACTTAAATACTTTAATGTTTTCATATGACCTGGTACTCGTTGTTTTAAAATGCAGCCATACATAGATATTTGGAAAAATATATATTTATATGTACATATGTTGCCTTAATATAGAAAGGCCCTAACTTATTTTTTTTTTATTCAAATCGAGTTTTTTCATATTTCGATAGATGAACCTCTAATCCATTGGTAATGTGCAATAAACTCGATTTAAAAATAACTAGTTAGGACCTTTCTATATTAAGGTAAATATATTACAATATATTTGGTATGTAATTATTACGAGTTACACTAGTCAAAACAAATGTCAATTATCTTCAGCGTTGTCAACTTTTAAATTTCAAAAAGCACTGGAAATTTCTTATACATATTGAGTAATTTCAAAAATGTTCGACAAAGTCTGGATTTTTACCCTATTCGATTATAATCATTAACGTAGCTAGAAATTTTATCCAGGGGGCCTAAAGCCCATATTAGACCCTATATTTCGCTTATATTATCAAAGTTGCTCTAATATTTTGAATTTCAAGGGGGGGGGGGGTTGATAAGGGGGCTAGAGCGTTTCTGGGGGTGACTTAGCCCGACCCAAACAAGGACCTACATGCGCCAATGATTATAATGGAATTCGACATGCATATATGCACATATATACTCTTATATGCGCATCATATGGCGCAAGAATTACTTCTCTTACGGCTATCAAGTCAGAGCTTGACTATTTTCTTGAGCAAATATTCTGCCGCCATTGTTTTTTGTTACGTTTGTTACGTTTACAAAATGGGCTTTAAATTGCTTTAAAGTTGCGTGCAGTGCAGTCTACGTCACAGCTTTAAATTGTTGTGAATTTTGACAAGCAGTATGTACCTTAATGTAAAAAACTTGAAAGCAAAATTTGAGCGTGTGACTGCAGCATAAAGTGGGTGTAATATACCTTTACATACTATGATCGCACCAAGTATTTCAACTTTTGCCATTCTATATATTTTTTCAATTCATTTTGCCACTCTCACTCTCACTCCCATTTAAGTTATAATATTTACTCACTAATCTGTTCTTTTACACATTTAAAAAAATAAAATGAAAATGAAATTAACTTTATTTACCCGTTACTTTCGAGAAAAAAAATCAAAGAAGCCTTTTTGCTTACAATCTATCTGTACACGTAATGTTTATTGTTATCTTATCAAAAAGCTTATCTATCTATTATTTGTGAATGTTTATTATGTTTACTACGTACATATACTACATATACTTATACTTATATCCATATTTGGAAATTTTTTTAAGACACATATGTAAATATGTATGTGTGTATATGTATGTAAAGAGATACACTGCGAAAAGTTCAAATTGTTAATAGATTTTGTGAAATGTATCTACACTGCCGAAAAGTGTGCCATATACAGTTATTTCGAATCTCTATCAAACGATTATTTTAATTTATTTATGTATTGAACGTTACCTTTTTCCTTGATAAGCTTTATCCTTCTTTCTCCTTCAGATATGCATTTCAGTTACTTTTAATATGTTTGCATTTCCGTAAATAAACATAAAAATCTTTAAGAAATTTATTATTTGACATATTGCCATAATTATATTTTAAATGAAATTTATTTGTTGATGGTTATTAAGCAATTGTCTATATGCATTTCATTGGCGCTTTTACCAAATCGTCAGTAGACTTCAACCACAACTTTGAACAGTTACAAACCTCTTATTTTATGCACACACTTTCAAAAACCATTTGAAAATTTACAAACTATAATATTTTTGAAATTCACTAAATACTTTTATTGTTATCCAATGGATTTCTAATTGTATACAGGTGTAGCAAAATAAAATAGACTCATATCGAATATAAAATATTTGTTGGGTTTTGTATAAGTTTCTAAGCCTACTACACTTATTTTATTCTTTTGTGGTTTTCAAAAATATTATCGTTTGTAAATTCTCAAATGGTTTTTGAAAGTCTGTGCATAAAATAAGAGGCTTGTAACTGTTCAAAGTTGTGGTTGAAGTCTACTGACGATTTGGTAAAAGCGCCAATGAAATGCATATAGACAATTGCTTAATAACCATCAACAAATAAATTTCATTTAAACATAAAAATTTAATTTAAAAAAAACTATTTTGTCATATATTTATGTAAAATTAATTGGTTTTTAGTTTAGATAAAAATACATTATGACAGGCTTTAGCTTTATTCAAAGTATATTAATACAAGTACGCTCACATCTACAACAACAAAAACAACAGGCATTTTGTTTTTGTATTTTCTACTGAATTGTCAAAAACTATATAAAGAAGAAAATAAAAAAAATGTTGATTAGCCCTTTCATTACCCCTGTGCACCATAGTATACACATAAAAATACAAAATTAAATTCAAATTGTTGAAATACATTATACATATATTATATAATTACCAAAAAGTACCAATACGTACTTGAGGGTTTCTTAAGAAGAGAAGCATACAATTTGAATGTAATTTCTATGTTTATTTAACAAACTTTGTGACCATTGAAGATAAATGGTTTACCAAAATAGTGCTAATATATAATATGTATATTTGCGATGCTGTTCATACTTAAAAAAGTTTTGGAAGATTATCGTAGATTTTAGATAATTTTATCCCATTTTTTGTAAATTATAATTTTTTAATGCCCACATTATTCATGTAGTAAAACCATTTTTAATATTTTATTTACATCTAAACTACGGCTATTATTTACAATTTTTGAAATACAACTTGGCGGAAAGCACACAACAAACATTAGCCGTTTCGATTTGTTTACAATAGCCACAAAACGCATACTCAAAATGCACTAACAAGTGAAAAACCGGCATTGTAAACCATTTCTTCCTGCCTGTAATATCAAATAATATAATTAAATCAATTCAACCACATAGATATTTATTTAATATTTGCTTACCTCCTCTTCTTATGACCAATTGAAAATCGTCCCGCTACTCTGATATTCTGCCTAGCCGGTCTACGGCCAGACATTGATTTTCTCCTCTAGGTATGTCAATAAGTCGATGTCGCTCTCTTATATAGTATATTGAAAACCATAATAAAAAATTTTAATTTGTTTTTGTTTTCAATATACATAAGAGAACGACATCGACTTGTCGACATCGTGGGACAGTCCCTTTATCTAGAAAATACCTATGATCTGTAAGACTTTCGGGGTCGTTAACTCCGAAAATATGCGTTTCCAGGGATTTTTGTAATTAACATTTTGTTCTTAGAACTAAAGTTTCTATCAGAATTTTTTTTAAATCAGAGAAATATCCCACAAAGCGGATTTTATGAGGCTAGTTTGTATTAAAAATATTTCTTAGGTAAAATGTCACTATAATACATATTTTTTGGTTTTCTCTACCAGAATCACTCGTTACAACATTGTCATTGAAAAAAAACTGTGCTATACAGTGTAATCGACAATAATTTAAATTATTCACATAGTAAATATTAATGTAAACATTTCAGAGTTATTATTTCAACAATCATTATTATTAATTTTCATTATGCTTCCTTCGTATATTGTAATGTAAGCAAATCGTATCTATCTTTGACTAAGTTTCAGTGTTGATATTAACCTCTATCTATATGTACATCTCACTCGACTTCTTTAAGCGCAATGTGTCGTGAAGCGATCGTCATCAACTGAGAAATTAGAGGATGATGCATATGATTACATCGACTATGACTACACTGGATATGACAATGACAGTGGTAATACGAAGAATCAAAACAATAATAACAGCCCGAAGTCGCTCACAGCGGCCACAACCAAAGGAAATGATTTTCCGTACTTTGATAGAACGAATGTTCACATTTCAGCTGATCAGAATAGTGATGTGATTTTGGACTGCGACGTTAGAAATTTCCATGGTGAGTTACAATGTCTTATTAGACGTAACACTGTGTACGCATTTCGAACTTTTTTTCCTGCAAAGGTACTGATAGTTGATCTTATATAATTTGCGGCTAAGGAATTGTATGGCGTTAAATGTTTTGTCAGATTGACTCGAGCTTTTGAGATAATAGTATTTTAATATTTTTCTTTGAATACCCTATTATTATTCGTTAAAAATCTATCTTATATGCAAATTATGTGAAGAGAAAACTGTTATATATTTATGTTTACAGTATACAAGATAAAATAAAATTATTTATTATCGATATTAATTTTTTTTTTAATTATTTTCGATGCTATTTTTTCAAATTTTGAAAAATTTTGTTCTTATTGAAGTTTTAGCTCCAAATCATGTTAAATGCAAAATAAATTGTCACCGCTTACTCAAATAACCGTTTCAGATATTTTCGTCTGGCCCTTTTCTGATTTTAATTCGAATATTTTATATTCGAATATCGAATATTGTATGTTCGAATATTGAATATTTTATATTCGAATATTTTATATGTAATAAGCAATGACGATATGTTTTGTCATTAGCTTGATTTTAAGCAAAATTGTTAGTATGTAATAAATATTGTAAGCAGTAAACAGTAAGAATATATAAGAAAATTATTAAAATTAAAAAAATATCGAAAATGGCTGGAAAAATTAATGAAATGGATGGATGGTATGTTGCTTTCTTGTATTTTATATTATGTTAACCGGTTTCTCTTCACATAATTTGCATATGAATAATAGGATATCCAAAGAAAAATATTAAAATACCTATATCTCGAAAGCTCGAGCCAATCTGACAAAACGGCGAACGCCATTCGATTCCTTGGTCCTAAATTATATAAGATCAACTAATTAATTAAAGTAATTAATTTACGTAAATTAAAGTAATTAATTATCGGTTGCAAGTTTTTTTTTACATTTACATTTTCATTTTATTTTTATTTTGACAGTGAATAACGTCGTCATTTGGTATAAAGATCAAACGGTTTATTCTCATGGGCAATATACAGCAAACCAGCGAATAGAGGCCTTAAAGAACAATTCAATATTATTAAAAAATATTCAGTCGGATGATGCCGGCATATATTATTGTGATGTCCTTCCCGAGAATATACGTTTACAAATAGTCCTTGAAGTGAATCAAATGCTTAGCATTTTCTGTGATGGTCGGGATGTTATTGATCGTACTATAATATTTCGACAGGGTGAGTCTCATATTTGTGAGTGTAAGACAAGAGGATCTGATAAAGGCAACATTAAATGGTCTCTTAATGTAAGTATTTTTATTTTTACTAAGGTTGAGGCCACACGGGCCACACTGTTATAGAGTGTGATTTTCAGTTAGAGAATAATGAGGGAGTTGAATATTGCCGTTTAAATCAGCTAATAAGGTTTGAAAATCGCAAATTTACTTAAAAAAACAGAAACGTGCTTTTTAAAAACGTCCGCGTGGCCTGGCCCTAAACCCTTTTAATATATATATTTTTTTATTGAATTATAATTGCTCATTTAAAAGCAGACACTTGGCAGAAGAGTCGGCAGTTTTCTGGCACGAAGTGTCTGCACATTTTCTGAAATATTATTTGCCTAATATCAGACTAGTTTGCACATTATCTCAAGACAATTTAAATTCTTTTAAGACATTTAATAGAATAGTCTGCATATTTTCTAATCTACGTCTAACGACTTTTAGCGGCCATTTCTACACATTGTTCCGTAATAATTCTCATTTATCTCTTGAGAGTTTCTGCATAAATCTTTGAGTATTTAAACTTATAAAACAAGAGCACTGCTGCCAGAAATGCAGATTTATCTGCATTTTGCAGATTTTACCCCTCCAAAAAGCGATTCTGCAGATTTGATGATTTTTTACCTAAAAATGCAGATTTTTAATCTCTAATAATATGTCAACTTTTTTCACTTTTTTTCTTATATTGCTACTAATACCTTTCGTTTCTTTTATGTGAAAACGAAAATACCAACCAATATTTTACAAAACTTTCTAAAGACAACGAGAAATAGGATTTGGACTCGGAGCTTAGAGCGTTAAAATTTTTGAACTTTAAAAATATTATGCAAAAAAAAAGTTTGTGGAAAAGAATATCTGAAACAAATCAAGCTAATTCTGTTTATGGTTTTCCAACTCTAAGTTTATTCAAAACACGATGCTTTTTTTATCACATTCATCGAAAGAATTTTTAGACAGTTAAAGTTGAATAAAACAAAAGTGAAAAATAAAGTTGATGTTAATTTTTCCCTGTTCCTTGGAATATTAATCAGTCCAATTCTTTCTGAATATAACGTTAGCCTTAACGTTATAACCTTAGCCTAATAATCAATTTGGATTCACAAAGCAAATACGTTCGAAATAATCATATTAATAAAAGTTCAAAGTCCTTTGGAACCTGAATCTTAAAAAAATTCCCACTGCATATTGATATCTCCAAATATGCTTGAAAGAATGTATCGGATTGTATAAATACCCGATACATTCTAAATTAAATTAAATGCTATTATACTTAATGTGACTTGAAATAATTTTCTCAACAGGGCTAAATTTACACGACGAAATATTGCATAAGGTTTGTGTAATTAAACGTCTTATTTGCAAATAGGATGGACAGGGAGGCATGGTGGGCGGAAAAATGGTCTAAATAAAATTCCAGATAGTTTTTGTAAATTTTCTTCAATCCAATTGTTCTTCCACACCAGCAATGAGCAACTACAAAATGTTTCATGAAATATTTCATCGTGTAAATTAAGTCCATATAGAATTTGTTTTATTTTATTGTCGTTGTTTATAAAAAAATATATGTTCAAACCTTTACGTATTTAAGTTTAATGAATAAATTGTTAACTTGGTTAAATAATACATAAAAAGTGGTATTAAAATGGTTTTGAAGATTTTTTTCCTGAAAAATTTTTATATTTTGCAGATTTTATCCCAAAAAATGCTGGCAACACTGAACAAGAGTAAATGTTTTCAGATGACCTGGCGTAAGCAACAGAAAAATCAATAAATTCAGTAAATTGCGACTTTGGCTCACACACGAAGGATTCCGTACAAATACACATACATATATTCCTTTTTTTCACTTTGAAAATTTTTTCGTTTAATAATTTTTTTTTATTTTTTAAGTCTTTTTTGTTGATTCAGCGATTTTTTTTTGTTTTGGCGCATTTTTCATTTTGGGGATTTTTCGTTTTTTTGTTTTTTCCCTTTTTTTAATTTTTGGCGATTTTTTGGTTTTGGCGTTTTATTTGTAATAACGATTTTTTCGCTTTTTGATGATATTTTTAGTTTTAGCGATTTATTTTAGTTTTGGTGATTTTTTCGGTTTTGGGGATTTTTTCGGTTTTTGGTGATTTTTTCGGTTTTACGCAATTTTTTTAGTTTTGGCCCTTTTTTGTTTTGACGCTTTTTTCGTTTTGGTGATTTGTTTTTCATTTTTGCAATTTTTTTTTCGTTTTTTGGCTATATTTTTAGTTGTAGCGATTTTTTTAGGCTTCAGTGCTTTTTTCGTTTTTACGCCTTTTTTGTTTTTTGCGTTTTTTTAGTTTTTTTGTCTATCTTTTTAGTTTTGATGATTTTGCGTTTTAGCGTTTTTTTTGGTGCTATTTCCTTTAAGCGCTTTTTGCATTTCGGCGATTTTTCGTTTTGACATTTTTTTAATATTGGAGCTTTAGTTTTAGTGATTTTTAAAATTTCAAAAGTTTGCCTCTTATGGTTTCCAAGATACAGAAAATTGTCTAAATTATGTAGTCAAAGTTACATTAACTGATATTTTTATTGTTTTAAATATCTGTGTTAATTGCTGTAGTCTATTCTACAGACTACACCAATTAACACTAACTTGAACATTTTTAGTGTATATATAAGTGTTTGTATCTTTCAATATGTTGGTTGCACGAAATCGAATTAGTGGTTCTGGAGATATGGCATTTAGATTTTTCTATATATTCCCATACAAATATCAAGAAAATGACCTCCGTAAAATCGGTAACTTTATTTCTTCGAATCTAAGTAAGGTAGACATAAAATTCCAAAATCATTATAACAAGATAGAACAACAAGCGGACAGGTGCTTGGTACTTTCAAGAAATTTGTACATTTAGGGGCCGAAAAAGTGTAAAAATATAATTTTGGTACTTTTTTGTTAACCGTTTATCTCCTAAACTAATGAAGATATACATTTAATTTGAAATGCATTCTTCTCTGCTTACGAAGACCTCAAACATATTTTGGTACTTTTTTGAAATTCGAACACATAAAGGGTAAGATTGGTAGCTCTTTTTGGTACATTTTTCCATACAACTCTTTTTTATGCCCATTGATATAAATATTGAATGCATATGATTCTATATATTCACTAAGAATGGATTTTTGAAAATTTAAATTCTAAGGGGATTAAAAGGGATAAAAACGGGTAAAATCGGTAACTTTATATCTCCGAATGTTAGTAAGGTAGACATAAAATTCCAAAAACATCATGATAAGATATAAAAGTTAGCGGACAGATGTTTGGTAGTTTTAAAAATTTGTATATTTATGGGCCGAAAAAGGGTAAAAATATAATTTTGGTACTTTTTTTGTTAACTTTTTTATCTTCTAAAGTAATCAAGATATACATTAAATTTTAAATGCATTCATCTCTCCTTACGAAGCCCCCAAACACATTTTGGTATTTTTGATATTCGACTAATAACGGGTAAAATTGGTAGCCCTTTTTGGTATTTTTTTCCATACAACTATTTTCTATTCACATTGCTATGCATACGGAATGAACACATTTGCATATATGGGCTAAGAAGAGATTTTTGAAAACTTAAATTCTAAGGGTATTAAAAGGGGTACAAACGGGTGAAATCGCTAGTCTTATATCTCCGAATCTAAGTAATGTAGACATAAAATTTCAAAAGCATCGTAATAAGATAGAAAAATGAGCGGCAAGGTCTTTGGTACTTTTTTGAAATTTGTACATATAGGGGCCGAAAAAGTGTAAAAATATAATTTTAGTACTTTTTTGTTAAGCCGTTTTTCTCCTAATATAACAAAGATAGAAATGAAATTTAAAATGTTTTCTTCTCTTCTTTAGGATCCCTCAAATGCACTTGGTAATTTTTTGATGTTTGGATATATAATGCGTAAAATTAGGAGCTCTTTTTGGTACTTTTTTTCCTGCACAACTATTTGTTATGTACTTTGAATGTTTATTTTGAATAGAAAAATATTTTTGTACGCAGGTTTCTTTTACGATGCACGAGTCCACTAAGAGGGGATTTTAAGAAATTCAGAAGCTAAGGGGCAAAAATGTGTAAAACGAGTAAATTCGGTAACCTTTTATCTTTGGATCTAACTAAGGTAGACGCCAAATGTCAAAAGCATCATTATAAGAACAAAAAAACAAGCGGACAGGTTTTTGCTACTTTTTTGAAATTTGTATATTTAGTGGCCGAAAAGGGGTAAAAATCACAAAAAAACCACAGAGTTTGTCCGAAAATCCCTTAAACGAAAACATTAAAAAAGGCCCTAAATATAAACGAAAATCGCCAAAAGACAAAAAGGGAAGTATGTATAAAGTATTCGTACGGAAGCCTTGGTGTACGAGTCCAAGTCGCACTTAACTGAATTTATTTCTATACATTGATATATGAATTGAATATTTTTTATTGGAAAAATAATTATGTATTAATTTTCCTATATCTTCACAACAATGCGGTATCGAAGTACACCGGATAAAGCTGGAATAATTACAAATTACTTTGTATCGGGTTTGTAAGCTTCCCCCTCGCGTATACCACTAGGCTTTTGTTGAAAAGCGCCATTTGCTCTCACTTTAACCTACAAAAAATTTAGAGAGTCTCGCTTTGGTGGTTCTTCAGATATAGGGAAATAAATGATTGCTTTGTATGGAGGATATCCCTTTACCCCCTACTATACCTCCAATTAATTCCAGGAAATTGCTGGTTGTTAAATTTAAAAAGCCTTACTATTATACATATGCAGATATAGGAAAATGAATAATTTTTTTTATGTTGGGTACCCGTCTCCCTATCCTATACCGCCAATATTCTGTTGGATTTTTTCTTTTTTCTAAGAGTTACCTGCATTAGATTTAGAGAGCTTCACTATTGTAGTTCTGTAGATATAGAAAAATTAATAATTACTTTTTATCGGCGGTACCCGCCTCTCCCTCCTATACCACCAATATTTTGTAGGAATTTTCACTTTATTCTAAGAGCTACCCACATTAAATTTAAAGAGCTTCACTGTTGTAGTTTTGCAGATATACTAAAATTAATAATTACTTTGAATGATGCTACCCGTTTTCTCGAAAGGTTTTCTCTAAAAGTTGCCCATATTAAATTTAGAGAGCCTCACTGTTGCAGCTCTGCAGATATAGGAAAATCAATAACTACTTTGTCTGGGAGGTACCCGTCGCCCCTCCATTACCGCCAAGATTTTGTTCGATTTTGCATGATCGGTCTTACTGTTCTGGCTTCCTATAAGGAAAACTACAAAAAAACTGTTTACAGCACCACCTGTAAAGTCTTTCGGTTTTTCTGTTTTCCTTTACCTTCGCGTAGCAGTAACGAACAACCCGGCAGAAGGAAATATCCAATTTGGTCCAGTAGTTTTTAAGCTTTAAGCAGCCGCACAAATCAAGATTTTTAATTTCGATATAATCTTATCAAGTAGAATATTACAAGCGAAATCTTTTATTTTATTTACATTCTTTTGTGTATACGCAATATAATCTTTTTTTAGTATAATTTTGTTGATATACGTTCCATGAAATAATAGCGAAACGGTAAATGTTTGAAACGAAAGCGCCCCACACACTTGCAATATAAATGTGCCATTTTTCATATTGTACAATAATATCGCCAATGTGCATGTTATATTAGAAGGTTACGCAATATATTGGCTAAAATCTAACGGCTTTTGATTTTTTTATTTATTTATTTATTTTTTTTAAGGGTAATCGTTTCGATGAAACGCTGGGAGAACTGATACATGGTTCCATTATTCTAAATGCTGTAGAAGATTACCACAGTGGCGTTTATCAGTGTCTGGATGATGATGGCAGTGAAAAGCCTAGACATGGAATGTTTAATCTTGATGTACTTTTCCCACCAAAGGTGACGACACATCGACATCATATTAATACGGAGATTGGAGGAAACGCAGAGTTATATTGTGATTACAAAGGGAGTCCCATTGCCACTATCACTTGGTTGAGAAATAATCAAGAAAGTATATATTCCGAAAAGTTCATGATAAAATATGCCATGGAAAAACATTTTAATCGAAGCACGCTAACTGTGAAAGATGTTACAATCAACGATTTAGGTGAATACGTATGCAGAGCAGAGGTAATTACATTTACTTTTTCCACAATATGTATATGTGTAATAGCGGGGTAGCGAATATCAGTTTAGCCAATACGAATGCGAATAATAAATTAAAATTTTTCCGAATGCAAAAGCGAATGCGGGTAATTACATATAAGTTATGTATGTATATACTATACAATTAAATTTTTTAATATACGGGTACATATGATTTACTGAAACGCAAAAACGATATAAAATAACTTTAAAATATTGAACCTAAGGCGTACTTGCCATGGCCTATTATATACATTAGTTGACAATTTGTAATTATTATATAATGCTTTAAATAAATAAAACTTGAAAATATCGTGTAAAAGCGTCGAATAATAGCCCGAAAAATGGAATAAGTCAGATACAAGAGTAAAGTTTTAATGAGATCGCTTATTGTTTAATATTCTATCTTTTGTTTAACTCCAAGACAATTCAGAATAATGTGGTACCCGAATAGGCAAATTGAACCAAACGAATCTAGCTAAAGTGATAATGCTGACTTTAGACGACATGTTTTTTACATATGGCTTGTTAGGTGTGTGAGACATATGTAACTTCGCATGTTTGTCAAAATTGTCAATTTACAGACGGTTTATAATATTTGCGTTCACACGTAAATGTGCAATTACATCTGACATAACCTCTGAGTGTTCACAACAGCTGAGTTTTTGCACAATTTTCGTAATTATATAAAGCGCTCTTTTCTTTTTAATGTTTTTTCAACTAAACCACACTATTGATAATTTAATACAGCTGATGTCAGATGCCTTGTCAGATGAAAATAGACCACGCTCTAATTGAAAATTTTTCATCTGACTTTGCTTCTGTAAATGTCATCTGACAATGTTTCATATGTTTCACACGACATGTATCACTTTTGCAGTGGGAAATTTGACAAGTCAGATGTAAAATACATGTCGTCTAAAGTCAGCATAAGTAATAAAGTACTATTTAAGGCCAAATAGCACTACTGTGAACTGCCTGACCTGTTGAATTACCATATGAAAATTTTCATAAACGTTAAAAGTAAAATAAAATAATAGGTCTTGCTGTTATTTACTGAGTAAACTGAAAAATTTACTCTCAAAAAAGCTGTTGCCCATAAAAATACGTGAACGGAAAAATTGTTCAAATTAGTAACATTAGGGAAACAACTGATGGCAAATAAATGTAGAGTTGAAAAACATTGTTACTTTTGACCACTCAACTCTTTTTCTTATGCATACACGATACAATACTTTTTATAACATGAAAGTTTTAGCAAAATGTAAATAAAAACCAAATGTTTTTTAAATTTATTGGAAAGAGCATAATCATTCGTTTTTTCTATTGATTACCTTAAAGACAGGTGCGGTACCAAATAGTCTAGTATAAAGGTGTAGAAAAATAAAAGATTCATATCAAATAAAAAATTATTTGCTGGGTTTTGTATAAGTTTCAAAGCCTACTATGCTTATTTTTTGAAAATCATTTATATATTTGTAAATTCTCAAATGGTTTTTAAAAGTTTGTACATAAGATAAGGGGTTTGCAACTGTTCAAAATTGTGTTTAAAGTCTACTGATGAGTTGGTCAAGCACCAACGAAATGCTGCATATAGACAATTGCTTAAACTCCAGCAAATAAATTTCACTCCCAATTTTATTTTAAATAGGGATTTATTTTTTGGAGGTTAACCAATGTCTATATGCATTTCTACTGACGATTTGGTAAACCACCAATGAAATTCATATGGACATTGGTTAACCCCAACCAAATAAATCCTTATTTAAGATTTATTTTGAATTTTACTATTCGCTTCAAATATTCGCATCCATTTTAGCGTCGCACCCCTAGTGTGTACGCATGTGCATATGTATTTAAATCATTTAAATTAATAAATAACATATGTATGTATCTTACTTCATAATACCGCTGTTTAGAATTCGTTAGGTTCGAATGAACTTAGAACACATTTAATGTTGGAACCGGAAAAAGGACAACTGGAAAGTGTTTTAATCGATGGCAAAAAAGTTACATTACATTGGTTGGTACGCAGCCTTCAGCCATTGTCGGAAGCTGTGCTGGACTACAAAATGTCAGGAGTAAGTTATCAAAATAATGCGGCAGTTCAGAATTTTTTTTTTTATTTCTTTTTTTTTATAATAAAGTCTTATACATGGAGCTCCACAAAAGTTATACACACTCAACGCCATGAAAATGGTATCTGGAAAGTAACCCACGAAATGGAGTTAATCGAGGGAGAATGGCAGACCCGAATGAGGACTAAAAATATTGTTGGATGGTCGAAATTTTCTGCTCCTTTTATTTTTAAAATAGAGGATAAAGGTAAATGAATTTAATAATTTGTTGGCTTCAATGCGAGACTATCTGTGTTTGGGTGCTTGATAATTATTACTAGAAAAGTACGTAAAACACACCTACTTCGAACAAAAATTCTAAATCTGTTTTTTTATTGTGTATCGAAAACCAACACTAAAAAAAATTCATACTTCAAATGAAAATAAAAATATAGCCACATGAAATATTAGTCATAACAAAATTCGCATTTAACTAGCAGGGACACAAACCATAAACTATATACATACAGTTTTGCATCGATTATCCGGAATGGTCGCGACCGGAAGCATTCTGGATAATCGATCTTTGAACTTTGTTAGTAAAGCGAAAAGATTACAAATTGGAAATTATGAGTACATATTTTCATTTTCGTACAAATTCTGTGACAGACCTAATATGCAGTTAAATTTTTTTTTCAAAATGTTCGGGAGCGTACTAAATCGAAAATTTATTTTTGTACAATATTTTCATTAATACGTATTTTCTTTTATATATAGATGAAGTCATCAATGAGATGAGCAATGATAATGTAGCAATGGCTGGATTTGGCTTCCGTAATAGTTCTTCTTCAATAGCCTTTAATTTTAATATACAAAGTATTTTAATATTAGCTTTAATTATGAAAATTTACATGCTGTAGGAAACGTCATTGTTAATTATATTTCAAAAGACCTTATAAATATGTATGTATGTATGTATGTATGTATGTATGTATGTATGTATGTATGTATGTATGTATGTATGTATGTATGTATGTATGAATGTACTATGCATGTAGACAATAATACAATCCTATTTATTAAATGTACTTTAGTCAAATTTGTTAATTAAAATAAATTTAAATCTTTGAAAATAATATACGTTTGTAACTTCAAGTTCGGCCTTTTTCCCAATCAAATTAAGGGTAAAAAAATATATAGAGTTTTCCTAGTCAAATTGATTACATATTTACAAATCAAATTCAGCATTTTTAGAATGCCGAATTTCGTTTAGAAAATGCTGAATTTGATTTGTAAAATACTCAATTTGATTTCGAAAATTCTGAATTTATTTTTTAAAGTGATGTTTCCACAATGCAGACAATTGATTTGCATAAAAAAAATTTTATGAAAAGCACTCACTTTTTTGAGTGATTCATTCATATACAAATTGTTTTACTCAAATCAGTTGTTTGCAGTGTTGCCAAAATCTGATGAGGAAAAAATGCTCGATCTTTATGAAAATATGCTAGAATAATATGAAAAATGCTAGAATATGCTAAAAAATATGCCAAAAATATATGCTAAAAAATATATGTGATAAAACAGAGGCAAAAAAATTCAATTATGTAATTAAAACTAACAACACTTTAGTCAAAAGAAAACATTAAGTTAATTTTATTATAACCAAAGATTTTTTCATAGCTGACAGAAAATATAATTGACTGTTTGTCTATGAATCTGCCTTCGCCAGATTATTTTTGCTTACTTGGAGGTTACACGTTCAAGTTTTGTTTCAATTTTTGTTTCAAGTTTCAATACATTCACACTTTTTTACTAACACACTCACATAATTGGAAATTGACTACCAACTTGATTTCAATTTTGCTTTCAAGATTTGTTTCAATTTTTCGTTCAATTTAAACAGCTGATCTCTATTATTGTAAGTAAATTACAGAAAGACTCGGCTATAACGAACTTTGTGCAAATAGCAAAAAAAAAACCGCTCTATGACAAGTTCGTAATAAGCGTAGTTCGATACAAACGAGGACTCGTTAACTACGAATTCGCTATTACGAATTATTTTTGTATGAAAATGGCAACCAAAACGTCGGTACTTTAGACTTAGATCGTTACAACCGAGAATTCGTTATAACCGGGTCTTACTGTTTCGTTGTTGATTCCTAGACGACGGCATCTTGAAAACAAAATTGACTATCAAGTTGCTTACAGCCTACGTCATAGCGTCAATTTAAAGTAATTTTAACAAGCAATACGTGTGATCAACTTGAAAGCAATTTCTTGAACGTGTAACTGCAGAGTTAACGCACATTCTATGTTAGCATTCGACAATAAGAGACAGATCATCTTCAGCACAAACATTATGTTATATTTATGTATATAAATCACTTATGGTCTTTACCTCTGAAAATTTTCTCAAATAGTTTTCTCCCTAATATTAAAAATTTTGTAAATTGGTAATATGATAATATGATAATATGATAAAAAATGTTAAAGCATATTTTGTAGAGTCCGAACGAACCTAATATTCGGCAAAAACTTTTAGCATTAACTGATATTGACATTTTAAAAACTTAACAGAACAAGTAAATCATTTAATTTATTAACGGCCCTTTTCACAATGTGATTAAAATTTAACGTGGTCTTTAGCGGCAAAATCGGCATACAAAACTCTCCGTTAAAGTATACGTAAACTTTTAACTGTACACTGTGAAAAAGGGCGTAAGAGTATTTCTACATATATACAATGTCAGTCAAAATAATAGTAGAAATTGAATATATTTCATTCCAACGAGCAAATATAAAACTTAAACCAAGGTGAATTAATTTTATCAGGTGGTGTTGATTCTAAAACAACTACAACATTACAATAACATTTGACATCTCAGCCCCTATGTCAACGTATACAAATTTTGACATCCGAGCATCTAATTTGCGGGAAAAAAGTAGAACAGCTGTGCTTATGATATCACCTGTATAAATCCACCTTGGCCTTTTTGCTGTTTTAATCAAAATTTTCTCATTGCAAGCTTTCCAACATTTTCGTCATTTTGCCGGTTTTTGGTATTTTAGGAACAGTTTCTAATTTTTCGAACATTTTCGCGATGAAAATGATCTTTTTCCAAGTTTTGTTCTTTTTTCAGATCTTACTTAGTAAGAGCTTTTAATAATGTTTGCTTCGACTCCATTATAAAAATATATATTTTTCCTGAAACTTTACACAACATTTTCAAGAATTGTACAAAAGCTTTGTTCAATAACTGAAAATTGTTAACAATTGTTAATAGTTACTACTAAGTGTTCGGTACGTGAACACTTTCAGTGAAAACTATTAACAACAATTATTAACAATTTTCAGTTATTGAACAGCGGGCCGTTTCTCAAATCTACAAGGTACAAATCTACAAGTATAATATACACAAAACAATAACACTTTTACAAATTTTATTGTTGTTTTGTGTGTATTTTACTTGTAGATTTGTAACTTGTACTTTTTGAGAAACGGGCCCCAGGGCTTTATTTACAAGACTTTAAGAACATTGTTCGGAAAGTTATAGTGAAAAACACAAATATGACGGTTTTCGTAAAAACAGAGAAAAAAGTTGGTGAAAAATGGCAAGACGACTTTACCCAGCAAATAATAAATGAACGCGTGCAAAACGAAATAGTCATGATTTCTTAAGAACTTGTTTCTTTGCATGCATTCTTAATGCCATCGTCAATCTTAATTAAGCTGTAGTTTTTGAACTGATGAAAAACGCATGCAACATTGCTAGATAATCATATAAAAAATATTGCATTAATTATCAAGCGAAAAAAGGCATGCAATAAGCAAGCAATTAAATCATCCCATTGACATATTTTCCAGGGGTAAGCAAGTTAAAACAAGTTTTATCTCATTAAAAATAACTGAGAGCGCGCGTTCGTATCCCAGCTATGTCAACGCATGACCAATGATACGCTAATGTTAAAAACATGGGTTTTTCACCCGAATTTTAACGCATGCAGTATCATTAGAACACATAGGTTGTACAGGCAGCTTCCGGTCACTTGGGTCCATTATTGGTCGCTTTGTGTTGTGTTGGAGCATATGCTTTAAATCGTTTTTTTGTCATGTCTTTTTTTGTTGGGTAATACATTACAAAATCATTTATAATTTAGGTGGCATGCAATAATGTCCATGGAAATAATATCCGTGGACGATATTTCCACTCTGAAAAGGAAATAATGTCCATGGGCATTACTTCCATTTTTAAAAAGAAATAATATCCATAAAAACTGCAAATAAAGTCCATGAAAATAGTATTGCACAGTAAAGACTAGTGAATGGTAAGTCGATTTCGATTGTAGTCGAAAATCGATTTTGAATGCCAAAAAACGGTTTTTTTTGTAATCGATTTTTAGTTGTCAACTTTATACTGAAATCGACTTTTGGCTGAGATTAATCGATATTAGAAAAACGAGCAAACAATAAAGTTTAGAGAGAAAGGTTTTGTGAACAATATACATTTCTATGGTTCAATATAGAAGAGGTGTTTCTCGAGTTTTAGTTATTTTACAGGAAAAACTAAATAAAAACCCATTTTTAGATGGCTTCCGTCAATTTTCTTTACTCCATTTGTTTTTGCACACTTGCAATTAAGAAGCAAATAAAAAAGTTTCAACAAATATTTCATCGTGTAAATTTAGTATTAGAAATAAAACGATAAAAACGAATACTAAATTTACGCTATGAAATGGGTATTTCATGAAACTTTTCTTAGTTGCTTGTTGCAAGCGCGGAAAAGCAAATGGGGGTGAAGAAAAACCATCTGACACTTAATTTACTACCATTTTTTCAACCCCAACATGTTTTCCAGTCCATTCTATTATCATATAAAGAATGTTTCATGCCACAAATTTCGTGAAATATTTCATCGTACAAATTTAGCCTAACTAAAAAAAATATACAAATATGTAAATAAAATTCAACTACAAAACAATCGATTTTCACCTACGATTGAAAATGGTTGATCGAAAAGTCGAAAATCAATTTCTTGCTTCGTTTACCATTCACTAGTAAAGACATGAGTATGTCGAATAGTGGCTTCACTGAGTAAAGATTTTTTGGTAGGCAGAAAATCTCTACTCAGCGAAGCCACTATTCGACATATGCAGAGAAGAAAACCCTTAAGCCCGGCCGAAGGTCGGCTTGGCAAACGTATTTTACTATACACAACCAGTACTTTTCTTTTCAAAAAGGAAATAATGTCCGGTGGACATGAATATAATTTCCATGGACAGTATTTCCTTTTTTTAAGTGGAAATAATGTCCATGGACTAAGGATGGGAAAAAATATCGATATATCGATATAATCTTAATATTATATCCGTATATATCGTCGATATTTTTAGTTTCGATACATCGATATTTTTTCCATATATCGACAGTATCAAATTCGATATTTGTTAGCTTTGGTTTTGTTTTTCGTGAAATTTTTAAAAACATTTCGGCACAGTCTTCATCAAATAGAATAACTCTCTCCAGCTTAATTATTTATAAGAAATGTACTTTTTTTGCTTTATTAAAAAAAATTCCGGGCTACGTATGAGTTATCATTGTTGAAGAAATATCGATATATCGATATTTTTTATTCGATATATATCGATGCCGATCGATATTTAAAAATATATCGATGTATATCGGTATATATTTTTCACTTGCCCATCCCTACCATGGACATTATGTGAAAAGCATACCATTTGCATTGCTCGTTTAAACGCCCAATCTTATGCGTTTAAAATGGGTTATATGATTACTGGTTTGTAGAATTTCTGGTTTAAGCATATTATAAACCAAAAATAGAGATAATCTTACACTGATTTATTAGATCTTAATTATAGCTGTTTTACACTATCTCACAAGCCGTTCGACTTCTGTAGAAAATGCAACCCTAATCTAATGAGTTTATGGAAAGTTTTAAAAAAGCAATAACAACACATTATATCAGGGTAGAATTTTGTGCAGAAGTCGAACAGCTTGTATAATAGTCTAAAAATAGCTTTACAGAAAACTAATAACGCCACGTTACGTTCGAGTAAGTATACTTTTATTTCAAAAGGTGGCAGCAACGGCAACAGCTGTTCATGATACGATTGACTGACGTTGTGGTTGAGAAGGCAAAAAATTGTTTTTCAGCAAAAAAATTATAAAAGAATTTCTTTTGTGTTTATTATACAATTAAAGTTGTTTCGTCTTATTTTTACATGTTTATTAACCAAATTCCTTTGATTTCTTTTTGCAAAAGTGTGTGTAAACCGTCAGCTCCATTTGTAAGTCGCAGGTGAGTTCAATAATTGATGGTACGATTGGATGAAGGTAATTTATACTTTTACGATTGGATAAACGATTTAAAATTATTTCTTTTAGCAAGAGCCATTTCTTTAAACTTTTCTCGGCAAGGTATCTCCAATCTGTAGCTTTGAACAATAAAATCTGCAGAGGGATGAGTAATTCAAGTTCTGTTGAATTTGGTTCAGTTTCAGGAGACTCTAGAGCTAATCAGATGCCTTCTAAGAGCTCTATGGAGTCGGAGCCTATTTTAAGGTACCCACCACATTGTAAATACTAACGTCAAGTTAACGAAAATACACGTTTATTTTTATAAATTGACACAACTTTTTTTATGTCAAAAGAACAAAAATGTTTTTTGTAACTTTCAGTATTGCAAATTTTAAAGTACATAACATTTATACAATAATAATTTTTATTGTATGATGGTACATAATGACAAAAATATTTTCTAATATATGAAAGAAATTTCGTTGAAATAAAATACTAAAAATAGTACATATTCTAAAACTTATTTTCTTATAGGCTAGACAATATAAGAAAAAGTCAACAAGACACACGCGACTATAGAGGTCTTCAATTACAAAATGGCATTAAAGTTTTACTTGTTAGCGATACCAAGACTGATGTTTCAGCTGCGGCGTTAGCAGTACAAGTCGGGTGGGTAAACCTTTATTATTGTTTAATTGTATTCCTACTGAATGAAATAAATTTTAAATTGTTGTAGTCATATGTCTGATCCGGATAACTTGCCTGGACTAGCTCATTTTTGTGAGCACATGCTCTTTCTAGGAACAGAAAAGTATCCTCATGAAAATGGCTATACAACGTATCTTTCCCAAAGCGGAGGTAGTAGTAATGCAGCTACTTACCCGTTAATGACTAAATATCATTTCTACGTGGCACCTGATAAATTAGATGAAGCCTTAGATCGTTTTTCGCAATTCTTTATTGGGCCACTTTTTACTCCAAGTGCTACAGAACGAGAAATTCACGCTGTAACTATTAAAAATTTATGGGTCGATTATGGATGGCAATCGAACCTCAGTTGGGTTGCCAGTTGCTGAAAACGGTATTACGGATGGCAACTTAGAGTTGTCAATTTCACTTGTTATTTAACACTGAGTCTTCACGTAGCAATATTTATTGCTGAGCACATACAAAAACGTCGGAATAATAATTTTATTTTTCTGTTTCCTTGAGGTATAGCATTTTTTCCACAAATTTTGTCAAATTTTTACATTCCAATGTAAAAATATGACAAATTTATGTGTAATTGTCCTTATATGTTCAGATGACGTCTTTTTATATTTTACCCGAATTCACTGTTTTTCAAAAATAAATAAAAACAAAGTGACAGCAGATTAATTGGCAATAATTGATCGAGCAATTAGCAGAGCAATCATTTCATAATGGATTGCCACTCATGGCAATCTGCAGTCCACATGTCGCAAGTTTTATGGAGCAATCAAATTTGATGTTTGCGGCAATAAATATTGCTACGTGGAGACGGCACGTAATGTTTTTATGGCAACCACAAATTCCCAGTTGCTGGCTGACAACCAAAATGTAGTTCGGTTGAAAATCCATAATCAACCACTTATATTCGCATAATATATTTACAACCATAAGATATGACAACGCTGGCCAAATATAATTATGTATGTATAGCTGTCGAACTAGGAATAGGTTTTTAACAACTAGATTAGAGATTAAGTTAAATTTAATATCTGTATTTACTCTAAGTTGCCTAAATTTTTCAAGTTTTTTGTTAGATTAGGATTAGGAAAAAATGTCAACTCAAAGAGTACATACAGATATTACATTTAACTTAGGCCCAATTTAGATCATGAATTTTTATGCATGAATTTTTTCAATTTATCTTTGAAAACATCTTATAAAAACTTCTTGCATTTATACGATGAATTTTATTTTCATGCTTTTTTATAAATTTCTCTCAAAATTTGCTTTATTTACTCATTCATAACAACAAAAACCATAACACAATCACATAAGAGAGAGAAAACTCAAATCGAGCTAAAGAAAAATGTAAAAAAATGCATGGAAAACAGAAATCGTGCCGTTTTTTATGCCCCGTTTTCTTCTCTACTCCATCTCGTCCACAAAAAAAAAATTCATGAATTTTATGCATGCATTTAATGCATGGTCTAAATTGAGCCTTAATCTCTAATCTCGTCCTTAAAAACAAACTCTAAGCGTAACCACTATTTTTAGCATATGTTTATTTAATCTTACATGAAACATAAAATGTTATGATCCTCATGAAAATGGACCTTATCATTCGGAGTTCGAAATTGAGTTAGCTACATTTTGTAAAACTAGATAAAATACTGAAAATAATGACGTTTTACCGCGAAATTGCTCAAATTTACCGAGATATGAATTATTGAATATAACACACAACCCGTGTTCTTTAATCTACTACAAAAATTACACAATCAGGCCCATTATAAATATAAAAATATAGTACTGAGTAAAAGTTTGCCAATATTGTGAGAAGAAGGTAGAAGTTGGGAAAAATCGCTTTTGAAATAATTTTAGAGATGAATATCTATTGGGACAACTCCACTTGTATAGTTGGGGTAACATGTCTGAGCATTGATACGAACGATTATCTCAAAATTAACACAAACCGCTATTTTTGCTCTAGTGAAAGTTCTTGCTGGGAAGATAAGGTACGTTCTCATCAGGATCATGAAGTAGTGTTTACGATTTTTTTTTTGTCAAAAATTTGCTCATTTAAGAAATGGTAAACACACTCAAAAATCGATTTTCGATTTTTCGATCAACCTTTTTCGTTTCGATTTTCAAGATCGATTAATCGGACCTTAAAATCGATTTCAAAATCGAAGATGATATTAGATTTGCAAATTTCTAAACATAAAAAACATTAATCATAGAAATTCAAAAAAGCATTAAACAACATTAACAAAGCAAACCAGACAAAAACACAACTAAGAACGAAATTTTTGAATTTTAACAATTTTCTTTTATATAAATTAGGTAAATCTAAAAAAATTATTACAAATTATTCGACGTGGCTATTTTCAGAAAGATTTGTCAAGGCTGTTCGTAAAAAATGTGCTAATTTATGTGATGATTCTTTGCAGAGTTACTATTAATTCATTTTTAGAAAACAAACGTTCAGATAGCATTGATGTCTCACGGATGCACAAACTTTCCCTTGCATTACATATATTTAGGAATAATTTGCTGTTTTCCACTCGTTTAGTGGATTTAAATTTCGATCAAACACTGGGGCCGAATTACCGCATTCGTTATCGAGTAGGCTCTTGTATCTAATAAAATTTCGTCACGTATCGAATGGATAGATTACCGCATTCGATAGCTAACGTATCGAAATGTTTAAAAAGTGTACCAAGTTTGTTTTAAACCGGTTGTTGAATCGACTAAGAATTTATAATACATTAAAGAAAATTTTGTGTTTCTTTAAGTTAGTACAACAACCAAGTCGATTTGACAGCTGTAAAAGGTTTATTTGTAATATTCCATGCTTTTTTGCAAAACAAACCTAATAAAAGAAAATATTGTTTTCGATCGCTCTAGTGCTAACGAGTGAAATTTAAGCAGCAGCTACTCGATCATCGTATGCCGTAATCCCAAAAAGAAAAACTCGAAGAATTTTACTCGATCACGTATGCGGTAATTCGGACCCTGGTCTCTTTATATATTGGCGTAATTCAACAGGAATGCTTCTCAGTACT